>PITA01028822.1:0-18786 GCA_004023965.1 Spilogale gracilis | reverse complement strand
TTCTGTATATAGCTGTCCAATTTTCCCAGCACTATTTATTGAAGAGACTGTCTTCTTTCCACTGGATATTTTTTCCTGCTTTGTTGAAGATTATTTGACTGTAGAGTTGAGGGTCCATATCTGAGCTCTCTACTCTGTTCCATTGGTCTATGTGTCTGTTTTTGTGCCAGTACCATGCTGTCTTGGTGATCACAGCTTTGTGATAAAGTTTGAAATCAGGTAACATGATGCCCCCAGCTTTGTTTTTCTTTTTTAACATTTCCTTAGTGATTTGGGGTCTTTTCTGGTTCCATACAAATTTTAGGGTTGTTTGTTCTAGCACTTTGAAAAATGCTGGTGGAATTTTGATCGGGATGGCATTGAAAGTGTAGATTACTCTGGGCACTATAGACATTTTAACAATGTTTAATCTTCCAATACATGAGCATGGAATGCTTTTTCATCTTTTTGTGTCTTCTTCAATTTCTTTCATGAGTGTTCTGTAGGTCCTTGAGTACAGATCCTTTACCTCTTTGGTTAGATTTATTCCAAGGTATCTTATGGTTCTTGGTGCTTTAGTAAATGGAATCGATTCTCTAAGTTCCCTTTCTATAGTTAAATTGTTAGTGTATAAGAAAGCAATGGATTTCTGTGCATAGATTTTGTATCTTGCCACATTACTGAATTGCTGTATGAGTTCTAGTAATTTGGAGGTGGAGTCTTTTGGGTTTTCCATATAAAGTATCATATCATCTGCGAAGAGAGAGAGTTTGACTTCTCCTTTGCCAATTTGAATACATTTTCTTTTTATTGTCTGATTGCTGTTGCTAGAACTTTTTTTTTTTTAAGATTTTATTTATTTATTTGACGAGAGAAACACAGCTGGAGAAGGAACACAAGCAGGGGTAGTTAGAGAGGGAGAAGCAGGCTTTCCACAGAGCAGGGAGCCCGATGCAGGGCTCAATCCTGGGACTCCAGGACCGTGACCTGAGTCAAAGGCAAATGCTCAGGGAGGGATGCCTGGGTGGCTCAGTTGGTTAAGTGACTGCCTTCGGCTCAGGTCATGATCCCAGAGACCTGGAATCGAGTCCTACATCAGGGTCCCTGCTCGGCAGGAAGCCTGCTTCTCCCTCTCTCACTCTCCCTCCTTGTGTTCCCTCTCTGGCTATGTTTCTCTTTGTCAAATAAATAAAATCTTTAAAAAAATAAAATAAAATAAAGGCAAATGCTCAACAACTGAGCCACCCAGGCTGTTGCTAGGACTTCTAACACTATGTTGAACAGTGGCTAGAGTAGGCATCCTTGTCGTGTTCCTGATCTCAGTGGGAAGGCTCTCAGCTTTTCCCCAGTGAGAATGATACTCGCTGTGGATTTTTCATAGATGGATTTCATCAGCCATGAGGGAAATACAAATCAAAACCACATTGAGATACCACCTTAAACCAGTTAGAAGGGCAAAGATTAACAAGGGAAACAACAAATGTTGGAGAGGATGTGAAGAAAGGGGAACCCTTTTACACTGTTGGTGGGAATGCAAGTTGGTGCAGCCACTTTGGAAAACAATATGAAGATTCCTCAAAAAATTAAAATAGAGCTACCGTATGATCCTGCAATTGCACTACTGGGTATTTACCCCAAAACTACACTTGTAGTGAAAAGAAGGGCCATATGTACCCCCAATGTTCATAGCAGCAATGTCCACAATCGCCAAACTGTGGAAAGAGCCAAGATGCCCCTCAACAGATGAATAGATAAAGAAGATGTGGTCCATGTATACAATGGAATATTACTCAGCCATCAGAAAGGATAAATACCCAATTTTTGTATCAACATGGATGGGACTAGAGGAGATTATGCTGAGTGAAATAAGTCAAGCAGAGAAAGTCAATTATCATATGGTTTCACTTACTTGTGGAACATAAGGAATAACATGGAGGACATTAGGAGAAGAAAACGTAAAGTGAATTGGGGGAAATCCGAGGGGGAGACGAACCATGAGAGACTGTGGACTCTGAAAAACAAACTGAGGGATTTAGAGGGGAGGGTTGTGGGGGGATGGGTGAGCCTGGTGGTAGGTATTAAGGAGGGCACATATTACATGGAGCACTGGGTGTGGTACATGAACAATGGATTCTGGAACACTGAAAAAATAAAATAAAATAAAACAGAGAAAATATAAAGTCAAAGGTAAGACTGGAAATCATTAAAGGCTTTCCTAATCAAAAAAGGTGACATGATGAAACTGATTCCTAGAAAAACCAATCCAGTACTGACAAGGGAGAAGGAACAAAGGCCAAGAAAGAGCCTACAAATCAGGTGCAACCCTTTAGATGTGAAGTGATAGTGACAGTATCCTTAAGTAACTGGGGGGCTGGTCAGATAGAAGGAAGGACAGACCTCCCCAGTCACTCTCTGTTGCTCAAAGGCAGTCCTGTCCAAAAAAACTTTCTCCAATGACGTAAGTATTCTCTAGCTGCACTGTCCAAAATGGTAGCTGTTAGCTACATGTGGCTTCAGAGCACTCCAAATGTGGCTAGTGAAACTGAGGAACTGAATTTTTTATTTCATTGATTTTACTTTGTTTAAATTTAAATAGTCATAGATAGCTAGCGGCTACTGTATCATGCAGCCCAGCTCTCCAGCTAGTAGTTGTGACAGAATCACATCTTTTTTTTAATTAATAAAAGGAAACACTTTGCAACGATTATGGATCCTAACAATGGGATGCAGTCTCTTTGAAAGTAATTTAAGAAAGCGCTCAAGGAAAGAGGAAATAACTCTTTTGGATACAATCTTCCAATGGATTCCAGCATTAGAATGAATGGGAAACTGGCCTAAGAATCACACTATTCTATACCTGGAAAGGATTCAACGATCATTTTACACGGAAAAAATCCTGCTTTGGAAGTCAGATGAGTGCCTAAGGTCACACGGGACCCAGTGACAGAGTAGATACTAAAAGCCGGCCTTAAAATACCATGTTCTGTTAATTGTTTTGACTGTGATCATGTCAGAAGCGTATACATATGTAAAGTGTCATCAACTGCACACTTTAAAACATGAGTAAACACTATAGGTTAATTATTTCAAAAAAGCTGTTTAAAAAACAAAACAAAACACTATATCCACCATCCTACCATCCTCTGTCAACTCATCAGTTCTATCTCATAGTTACTGTGAGAAACTAGTTAATATATTTAAAGACTTAAAATAGTGCTTGGTATGGAGCTAGCTCTATAGAAACATCAACTGTATTGTCATTGTTAGCTACTAGAATTCTGCCTTACTGACCAGCTGCAAAAATGTAATGGAAAGCAGAGCAGGTAGAATTTGGAGTTACAAACTCTAGATCATTGGTCTGGCTCTCTTGGGCAATCTGAGTCTCAGTTAGTTAACTGAACAAAATAATCTCTAAATCTCCCACAATAGATGGCTGTGTGTGCACCTAAGCAGTCTTTTAGAGAATTGTGGTTTCACTGGTGCTACATCCAAGAGTGCCCCAGTCACGCTGAGTAGCATACTTTGCGAGGCTCTAACTCACGCTTCTCATAGATGTGATCGGTCCAGCAAAGTTATGCTGACGTTCTGATGGGCTCTATTCCATTACATTGTATTGATGTCACATTCCTGGACAAAAATATAAAGATCACAGTTGTTCACAAAATCCTCACTTTTGTTTCATAGACTGAAAAAAATCCTGCCAACTTTTTCATGATCCTTCAAGGGCAACATTTCAAATATAATATCCTTCTCTGGATACTGAGCAGTGTTTCAGTTATAACTGACTGCTTGGTCATCATTTGGGTCGAATCCCAGAACAAAACATTTTTTTTAAATAAAACTGTTTATGAAACACTGCACATTAAGACTATCTGCAGACCTACCTAAACATAGCCAAAATGGACTAATTTATGACTAGATAAAATGAAAAATGTTGTTCATTAGCCTAGAACAGCAACATAAAAAATGCTTAGTTGTAAGCAAAGCAAATGACATGCTGAAATATATTGCAGAAAAGAATCAAGACCACTTGGGGAATGAGTCACTTAAGAATCATATTTTTCAGATCTTAGTTAACTCTCTGTTTGGAAACCTAATTTTACCCCCATAGAATAGAATTCTCTCTAAAACACACTATACTGTTCTTCTCTTTTAAAATGGCATATAGGGGCGCCTGGGTGGCTCAGTTGGTTGGGCAACTGCCTTCGGCTCAGGTCATGATCCCGGAGACCCAGGATCGAGTCCCACATCGGGCTCCCTGCTCGGCGGGAAGCCTGCTTCTCCCTCTCTCACTCCCCCTGCTTGTGTTTCCTCTCTGGCTGTGTTTCTCTCTGTCAAATAAATAAAATCTTAAAAAAAAAAAAATGGCATATAAATAAAATACCTTAAATAAATAAAGAAAGAAATAAAATGGTATATCAGGAAGGGTATTTTTTTCTTTTCTTGATAATTAGTAATTATAAACATCAGTCACTGAAATGTGGTAAAAATGTAGCCATAAATGCAAATTTATGTAGTATGAGACAAAGGAAAGAAATGTGACTTCTCAGGTGCCTGGGTGGCTCAGTGGGTTAAGCCTCTGCCTTCGGCTCAGGTCATGATCTCAGGGTCCTGGGAACGAGGCCTGCATTGGGCTCTCTGCTCAGCAGGGAGCCTGCTTCCTCCACTCTCTCTCTGCCTGTGTCTCTGCCTACTTGTGATCTCTGTCTCTCTTTCAAATAAATAAATCTTAAAAAAAAAAATGTGACTTTCCTGACAGCAAATGCATCATATCTGATTTCCTATAAAAAGAAAAAATCAGGGCACCTGGGTGGCTCAGTTGGTTAAGCGACTGCCTTCAGCTCAGGTCATGATCCCAGAGACCCGGGATCAAGTCCCACATAGGGCTCCCTGCTCGGCGGGAGGCCTGCTTCTCCCTCTCTCACTCCCCCTGCTTGTGTTCCCTCTCTGGCTGTGTTTCTCTCTGTCAAATAAATAAAATCTTTTAAAAAAAAAAGGAAAGAAAAAAAAATCAACTCCCAGTGACATCTTGTTTTTTGTTCACTTACCAATTTTCCATAAAAGTATAATAAAGGATAGGAAACTGTACAATATCCTAAGTAGTATAATGTAATTCCCTTTATACAAAAGCAAACCATGGACTGAACTGTGATGCCATCTTTTCCAAATGCTTTCAAATATCCTCTGGAAAAGGCAACTTTTTTCCCCATTACTATCAGTGATGTTGAAGGCATTCTTGACTTTCAAAACTTTACCCAGTTGCATGAACTGGAAGCTCATCCTCACTCTTCTTCCTCCTTTGTACTAAGTTCATTTATGGAGCATCTCTCACATCATTTCAAAAATATGCAACAGCATGAACGGGGGAGACTCAGGCTACATAAACTTAATTTAGCACAGAAGATAACATGTCTGCTAAACAGGGTATCAGATCTTCATTTTCGCCAAGATTCATTCTGTATTTCATTTTGAAGAGAATTCCACCCCCCAGGCAACGCTATTAGGAGAGATTCAAAGTCCATATGGCATCCAGGTAGGATCAATTTTGTCCAAACTGCTATGTAATAGTCCACTTTTTGAAAAACTCTTGTACAGAAATTAAGTTAGATACCAGTTGTTGCTATTGAGATGAAGGCCAAATAGAAGAAGATCTAAAACTTCTCCCCTAAAAGTATATGTAGAAAGGCCTCACTTACCAATTTTCCATAAAAGTATAATAAAGGATAGGAAACTGTACAATATCCTAAGTAGTATAATGTAATTCCCTTTATACAAAAGCAAACCATGGACTGAACTGTGATGCCATCTTTTCCAAATGCTGTTGTTATGCATTAGCTGTTGTTATGCAACAAACATGTACTAAATACTCATGATTTTCTAGGCACTATGCTAAGCAGAAAGAGGTTTAAAAAAAAAAAAAAAAGCCCAGCTCACAAGGACCTCACAGTCTAGAAAATCTAGAGTCTTAGTGGAAACAAAGGAAGTTCAGTAGGCTAAAATTTGCTCATAAAACTCTTTTATAACCCAAAAGCATTAAACCAAAGACTACTCTAGGAAAGAAGGATAGACTGTTTTTCAGTTGTTACTTACGAAACATCATTGTATAGAAAAAGTTAACTCCTTATATATAATAAAACTAATCCATCATATGTCAGGAAATTCCGTAGCAGAATACACACCTGTGCAAGTCTTATTTAACAGGCCCTTGCTTATCCACAGCCTCGTATTACCTAAATTCCTAAAAGAATATAAACGATCGAAGTCTTGGCAAAAAATAATATAAATAAATTACTATACTCACTGAATAATATTTTCCTTACTTTCCCTTTTTGAATCATGTACAGAAAAGGGAAAGTAAGGAAAGTTGAGGAATTTTTTTTTTAAATAAAGAAAGTTTACATTTGTTTCCAAAGAACCTTCTTAGATTAAAGAACAAAGAAAATACTAAAATACTTTTAGGCAAATTTGTGATAAAATCATGGTAACCTGCATAGAACAAATCATTTTCTAATTAGGTAATATAAATGATAGTACTGCTTTTAAAATTCAAAGACAAAAAGAAATTCTATAATCTGATACCCTAATAATTTGTGATATTCCACACCCAGAAACAAAGGGGAAAAAAAGAAACAACTTCAACCAGAGGCTTACAATTAACTGGAAAAAAAAAAAAAACAAAAAACAGAAAACAAAAACCTAAAAAGGACTGTCTCAGCTGAGAAATGAGCCTAGAACTGCATGCCTGCATCAGACAAAATCTGCTCCATACCTTCCTGGATACAGTCTCCAGCAAGAGCAAAGAGCTGTGGGGAACGCTCCTCCAATAACTGCTGGTGAATACTCACACATCTCAGAGTCCACCACGGCAAAGTCTAGGGAAAGAAAGTACCACATAAGCTGAAAATAAAAGCCTCTCTAAAAAACAATTTTTATACTACTTGCAATTCGTGTTTAGAATTTTTTTAACATATGTGAAATTAAACTTACTCAACAAACTTACCCATTCACTGTTGGGTCCTCACTAATAATACCCAAATCCTCTTTCCCTGTTACACAAGAATAACCCGCCTCCTCCATCCTCTTAGGACCTCTATTTCTAGCCAGTTGGGCTTCCTGATGCCATTTAGAACTTATTATCCCCTTCTTTAAAATGTCTGTTGTTGTCACCATCCTGCCCACTAAGGCACTCCCCCTTGGGGCCCTAATCCACACAGCAGCTCCTCCAGGAGGCAGAGTGTGCGGTAGGGGTGGAGGGTGGAGGGGTATTTTTTTCCCTCCCCTGAAATTCTAACATACTATTTGTACTACCCCCTTTGCAAAACATTCCACTGCATTCTCGGAGGTCATCCCTAGCTTTCAGTGTCATGTCCTACATCTCTATATCCTCCTCAAAGCAATTGCTTTGCACAAACTACACTGTAAGAATTACACTGGATTCAAATATTTTCCAAATCTAAGAGAATCCCTCCACATTCTTGTGAAACCCTCCCATGAAGCCTTCTCCCACAAGGGTGGCACACAATTGGTCTCTCATTCTCTGAACTTCTACTCTGTTCCTAGAAGTTAGCACCACATTAGACAGCGCTTGTGTTTCAAGAATTTAACTTCACCTTGCCCAAACTTTTCTGAGGACAGAGACTACATTTCAAACATTGTCTTGACTAATGCACAGGCTGAGAATACAGTAGGTTTTTCTGTTATCTGGTGCTGTTCTTACTTTAATCGCAATTTTAAAAGGTGGGGAGGAGCCTGGGTGCCTCTGTCAGTTAAGGGTCAGGTCACAGTCCAAGGATCGTGGGATCAAGCCATTGGATTCCTTGCACAGCAGGTAGCTGCTTCTCCCTCTCTTTCTGCCTACCTCTCCCCGTGCTTATGTTCTCTCTATGTCAAATAAATAAATAAAATCTTTAAGAAAAAATAAAATAAAATAATAAAATGAAATGAAATGAAATGAAACGAAATAAATAATAAAATAAAATAAAATAAAATAAAATAAAATAAAATAAAAAAATAAAATAAAATAAAAAAATAAAATAAAATAAAATAAAATAAAATAAAATAAAATAAAATAAAATAAAATAAAATAAAATAAAATAAAATAAAAAATAGAAAACTTGATCCTGGGACACCGGGATGGCTCAGCCAGTTAAGTATCTGACTCTAGGTTTGGGTTCAGGTCCTGATCTCAGGACTGTGACACTTTAACTGCAGAATCTGTTGGAGAATCTCTCTCTCCCTCTCCCTCTGCCCTTCCTCCCACTCACCTGCACTCTCTCTCTAAATAAAAATGAATAAAATCTTCAAAAAAACCCCTTAATCCTTATTAAAAAAAAAAAAAACAGCAACCACCCAATACAGAAGCCCATACAGTAAAGAGCAAGTCTCTCTTCTGCTGCCTCAGTTGCCATTCTCCGACCCAGAAAAATCCGTAACTGCTGCAAGCAACAAGTGACTCAGGTTTGGCAGCAAACCTTTTCCTTTTCTAGACATGGAAATTTAGACAGAGCCAGTCAAAGAGGTTGCCCTTTTAAGAGAACATACATCAGGGGCACGTGGGTGGCTCAGCCACTTAAGCATCTGACTCTCTCTTTCAGCTCAGGTCCTCATCCAGTCAGTGGTGGGATCAAGCCCTGTATCAGCTCCCCACTCAGCAGGGAGTCTGCTTCCTCTCTCTCCCTCTGTCCCTCCCCCTGCTCACGCACCCTGGCTCTCAAGTAAATAAATACCATCTTATGAAAAAAAGAAAGAAAGAAAACATATAGCATCAGAGGCCAAACCTGTAAGCGTCAGATGCATACATTACCTCTTAAGGTAAAATCTTTACTTAGGGTGAGGAAGTGTGTGAAAAACATAGAGAAAGCATAGCCTATTTTTCTATTGGAAAATAAGAAAGCATAGCCTATTTTTCTACCGGAAAATAAAAGTGCCCTTTTCTACTGGCCAAGAACAGCTTAATAGAAAATCCAAGTCTTTAAGAAAAAAGAAATTTGAAGTCTTGCTCTAGTTTCTAGATCCTGTCTCCTGATTTTAGCACTTATTACAGAATGCTCTGATTGGAAAGTCACTAGAAGGCAAAAGTGTAAGTGTACTAAAAGGCACCCCAAAAAATTTTGCCAGCTTATTCCATTTTTTTAGAAAGATTTTATTTTTAAGTAATCTCTACACCCAAAGTGGGGCTTGAACTCACAATCCAAAGATCATGAGTCACGTTATCTACCAACTGAGCCAACCAGCCACCCTCCATTTTTAAAATAATTATAAATAGGGAAACTGATATTCCAGAGAAATTAACTAGCATAACGTCACACAACTATGAAGCAGCAGAGCCAGACAAACTCTGGTCTGATATCAAAGCCAAGACTCTTTTTACTCAACATTTACATCCTAGTAATACTAGCCTATATACCACAGATTAGAGGATTGGGCAAAAATCACCTTCTTTTACAGTTCCACAAAAATATCATAGTGAACAACTTGATAACATCATTTACAAGTAAGCCTAGTCAAAGCTAACTTAAAAAGGTTAAAACTAACTTGGATACAGGACATCTCTTTCATTTTCTTTACTTATCAAAGAAGTCATTTTTATATCATCATTTAGAAAATGACATATTAAAGATCCAAAAAAAAGAACTTTTTTTTTTTTAAGATTTTATTTATTTGACAGAGAGAAACACAGCCAGAGAGGGAACACAAGCAGGAGGAGTGAGAGAGGGAGAAGCAGGCTTCCCGCTGAGCAGGAAGCCCAATGTGGGACTCGATCCCGGGTCTCTGGGATCATGACCTGAGCCGAAGGCAGTCGCTTAACCAACTGAGCCACCCAGGCTCCCCACTTTTGTGATTTCAATGAAAAACAAGATTTCAAATAAAGCGATCTTTGCATGATAACGTGTAACAAGAAAACAGGGTTGTAGCCTAGGTCAGAATTGTTCAGTATCTCTCAAGTAATTCAAGTACCTTGTCTCTCCAATCCTACCAAGTATGACATCCACAACCAGCTGTTCGCATACCTACTTGTTCTCCTAGCTGACACTATATATATATATATATATAAAAGATATATATATCTTTTTTTAAAAAAATGCTTAACAGGGCACCTAGGTGGCTCAGGTGATTAAGTGTCCGACTCTTGACTTCAGCTCAGGTCATGATCTTAGGGTCGCAGGATTAAGCTCTGCTTTGGGCTCTATGCTCAGAGCACAGTGTGTATGTCCCTCTCCCTCTGCCCCTGTTCAAGTGCACTCTCTCTCTCTAAAATACAGAAGTAAAATCTTTAAAAAATAATGCTTATCAAAATTGCAGATGAGGGGCGTCTGGGTGGCTCAGTTGGTTAAGCGACTGCCTTCGGCTCAGGTCATGATCCTGGAGACCCGGGATTGAGCCCCAGGTCAGGTTTCCTGCTCAGCAGGAAGCTTGCTTCTCCCTCTTACTCCCCCTGCTTGTGTTCCCTCTCTAGCTGTATTTCTGTCTGTCAAATAAATAAAATCTTTAAAAAAAAAAATTGCAGATGAAAGTTTTCCACCAACAAAATTTAAAACTGTCTCACTAATTCATTAATGACTCTAGTCTTGGTAGAAAGAAAGTAATGCCACGTGGCACTGCTCTGGCTTGGCAATACTGGATTTAGAGCCAAATTCTAGTCATTCTACAAGACAGCACTGCAGTTAGATCAACTCTGGAAAAATTTTCTAACTCAAGCTAACATGGCTAAAAAAAATCAGAGAGAAGGCCCTATGTCTACTCTGACATTGAAACCCATATAAAACCCCTTCTAGTAGAACTAATTCCAATTCCTCTGGCTTTCATGACAGTCAGCACAGGAGGCAAAACTTGCCTCCTTACCTTTTCTTCATCTAAACTGGAATACCTAAGAAAGTAAGTCCTTACACAGTACAGACCAAGTCTACATTCTGCCAGTTGAAAACCGTGTTTCTCAAAATTTTTCGGCCAATACTTAGAAATTGCAAGGTTTCATATAAAATTTAGATTTATTATTTCTGGTGACACCGATCAAGTCACCACAGTCAGACGGGAATCAGACAGCTGTGGTCTGCAGGCCAGCTCCAACCATCCTCTGTTTTTATGCAGCCCAAGAACCAACAGTTTGTACACTTTTTAAAAATTATTTATAAAGAAACAATGTTACAAGGGCACCTGGGTGGCTCATTCTGTTAAGGGTCAGACTCTTGATTTGGACTCAGGTCCTGATCTCAGCATCCTAACAGCAAGCCCCACAGTGAGCCCCAAACTCAGCAGGGAGTCTGCCTGAGATTCTCTCTCTCCCTCTCCCTCTTCCCCTCCCTCTGCCCCGCCTCTGCTCACATACACATGTGCACATGCACAGGCTTTCTCTCTCTAAATAAATGAATAATCTTTAAGAAATGATGTAACAGACATTCAACAAATGCTCTACCAAATCCAACCCGAACAATGAACGAAAGGTATGATGTGAGCCAGTAAACAGTAATGAAGATCCACTGTAAGAATACTGAACATTTATATTCACTCACACGTGCACATACATATGATCTATATAATCCTTTAAAAGGAGACAATATGATGCCATTTTGAATTATATGGATCTCACAAAGGGAAAATGTTTTTGTTTATTTTTATCAGATTTTAAAGTGAAATACCTAAAGACTTAAAAAAAACACACCAAAAACACTGTCAGCATCACACCTGAAGTCTGATGCTACTCGGCACAAAAGTCCGTGGTATGAACCAACTGCCTTCTTTTCTCTCCTTACCTGAATCGCTGTCAGTTTATGTCTCACGTTCACTAGGATAACTCGTGCTAGTAAAAGCAGTACAGGCTTTGAGGTCAGGCTGTAGACTGATTCACCATCTAGAACGAGCAGATTCAGAACAACTGCGTCTAGTCCTTTGACCTGAAAAAAATACATAAGCCAAGATGACCTAATTTAACAAAATATTAATCTTTATAGGTCTTGTAGTAACATATTTTCCAGTTAATTCAGCTTGGAAATGAAGGCACCAATCTATCACACAGCAATTCATGCTGGACACAACCCTAACATTATAAATGCCCCTAGGGACCCACGAATGCAGGCCACCCTGGCAGACGGCCATCTATATGCCTGCACTTTAGAGGAACCGCAAAATCAAGAAAATGCTAGTATCGAAGAGGCTTAATTCTTTATGGTTTTGTTTTTTGTTTTTGTTTTTACAGAGGGAAACACTGCTACAGAGGGAACACCAGCAGGGAGAGAGAGAGGGAGAAGCAGGCTTCCCCCTGAGCAGGGAGCCCGATGCGGGGCTGATTCCGGGACTCCAGGATCATGACCTGAGCGGAAGGCAGACGTTTCACAACTGACGGGACTCCAGGATCATGACCTGAGCGGAAGGCAGATGTTTCACAACTGAGCCACCCAGGCGCCCCCATTCTTTACAGATTTACTTACAACAAAGTATCATCTCAATAAAAAGCATCCCTCTGTTAAGGTACTTATGTTAAACACACTTCACATATGCTTCATTAGCTGGCAAATGTCATTACAAAGGAGGTCTGCTCCGTTATTCCTAAGCCAAACAGGCAACAAGGTCTTACATACCAAAGGCTGAGTGGGCATATAACCATGGAACAGGGGGAACAGAAGGCTGCAAAAAAAAAAAAAAAAAAAAAAAAAAAAGGATGCCTTGAAAAGTCTATTTTTTGGCTGAACAGAGATTTTCTACAATGGACATGGCACCTGTGTTTTGTTTTTTTAATTTTTTTAAATTTTTTTTACTTTTGTAGAGGGTGTGCGAGAAGCAGGCTCCCCATTGAGCAGAAGCCTGATGCAGGGCTTGATCCCAGGACCCCAGGATCAGGACCTGAGCCCAAGGCACCCACTTAACCAGCTGAGCCACCTAGAGCCATCTCATACACACCCCACCTGCGTTTTTCTCAGATGGGTACTGTACAATTTGGCAGCCGCCACAACGCAGACCGCAGGAACGCGCATCCGCCCGGGACGCTCACCCGCTAGGAACACGGGCTCTAATGGCACAGACGGAGGACTGTCCTTTTTCTGCCTCTTATTAGTTTGTGGGCATAGGTAAATTTTTTAACTGAAGCCTCATTAATTACAAAATAATAGAACCCAATCCTTCTTGTAAGAATTAAATTAAATAATCCAAATAATGCCACTGCCAGTATGTTGGTGAAGTACTCAATACAGCCAAGAAAGTAATAGCTGTGCATTCATCCATTGTCCTAGAGAACAGAGGAATATAGATTTAACATGAATGAGAACCACCAAACTGCAAGTACAGTTTACCATTATCTACACTAAGGCAAAGGAATTTTTTTTAACTGCAATAATTTGTTTTGAGGCATGCTTGAAGGGCTCAGTCAGTTAAGCAACAGCTTTCGGGCTCAGGTCCTGATCTCCAGGTCCTGGGACCAAGAACCACACTGGGCTCCTTACTCAGCAGGAAGCCTGCTTCTCTCTCTCCCTGCTTTGCCTGCCACTCCCCTGCTTGGGCTTGCGCTCTCTCTCTGATAAATAAGGAAATAAAATCTTTTTTAAAAAAGAAGCTATTTTGAAGTTATTACAACTACCTCAATTTTACAAGGAAACAGATACAAATGATAGGTGCAGTTGAAAATCACACAGATATCAGTGTCTGAACAGAGACGCCAGCCTGTTTTCCCAGAACAAATGTTCTCCCTACTACCCCATGCTGCTTTCCCCAGAGATCTCTCCCTGCCCCTGGGCCAGGTTCAGGACCATGGCATCAGGGAAGGCTACAAAGACAGGGCCACGATCACTTATAGCCTTCTGACTGGGATTAATATCTTATGGTGGCATGCTACTGACATGGAGACACTAGAAGAAGTCCCATGTAGAGGAGACCCTCACCATGAGGCCAGTCTGAGACACAATGAGCCCAAGGCGTCTTGTGAGCGCTCCGACTGGAGGTGCTGAACACACCAATGGATATACTCACTTAAGAACTTGGGAGAAGAACGGTCCTAACGCGCCCAGACTGTGTCTGCAGCCTCATCGAGTTCTCTTCCCATACAAAGATGACAAAATAAAGATTTAACCACCTTTATTTCCCAAAGTCCAAACCAAACTGGTGCAGTACAAGAAGCTAGGACATGCCTTTAAGAAAAGAATCCGGAGGGGCACCTGGGTGGCTCAGTCATTAAGCGTCTGCCTTTGGCTCAGGTCATGATCCTGGAGTCCGGGGATTGAGCCCCACATTGGGCTCCCTGCTCAGCGGGAAGCCTGCTTCTCCCTCTCTCACTCCCTCTGCTTGTGTTGCCTCTCTAGCTGTGTTTTTCTCTGTCAAATAAATAAATTAAATCTTTAAAAAAAAGAAGGAGAAGGAAAAGGGGAAGAGGGAGAGGAAGAGGAAGAAGAAGAAGAAAGAAGAAGAAGAAAAAAGAAAGAAGAAAGAAGAAAGAAGAAAGAAGAAGAAGAAGAAGAAGAGGAGGAGGAGGAGGAGGAGGAGGAGGAGGAGGAGGAGAAAAGAAAAGAATCTGGGGTGCCTGGGTGGCTCAGTCGGTTGGGTGGCCAGCTCCTGACTTTAGCTCAGGGCATGATCTGAGGGTCATGGGATTGAGCCCCATGTCAGGCTCAGTGCTCAATGGGGAGTCTGCTTAAGGATTCTGTCTCTCCCTCTCCTTTTGTCCCTCCCCTGCCCCGCTCTTGCTCTCTCTCTCTCTCTCTCTCTCTCTCAAATAAATAAATCATAAAAAAAGGAAAAAGAATCTATATTCTAATTACTTTGAGAAACTTTGAAAAACTTTGAGAAATCTGTTATACCAAAATTTAGATCATTCACTTCAAAATGAAATCCCTAAAGATAAGTAACAAATAAGTAATTTAGTATACAAAAAAATTATATAAAGAGATGGCCCGTGGTATACCATTACCTCTGATACTCAAAGCCAGGGGTTGGTTACAAAACCTCCTATTCTTCCTTTCAAAATTCTCTGGAGATGGGCAGCACCTGGGTGGCTCAGTTGGCTAAATGTCTGACTCTTGTTTTCGGTTCAGGTCATGAGATGCAGCCCTGCTATCCAGCTCCACACAAAATGGGGTGTCTGCTTAAGCTTCTGTGTCTCCCTCTGTAGCTGCCCCTTCCTCCCCCCTCACAGCTTTCTCTCTAAAATGTATAAATAAAATCTTTTAAAAAAAATTATCTGGGGGCACCTGGGTGGCTCAGTTGGTTGAGCAACTGCCTTCGGCTCAGGTCATGATCCCGGAGACCCGGCATCGAGCCCCGTGTCGGGGTCCTTGCTTGGCGGGAAGCCTGCTTCTCCCTCTCTCACTCACCCTGCTTGTGTTCCCTCTGGCTGTGTTTCTCTCTGTCAAATAAATAAAATCTTTAAAAAAAAAAAAAGAATTATCTGGAGATGGTATTGACAAGACAATAAATAAATGAGTGAATGTATGAGTGGCCAAATACATACATTTCTCTTCCTAGTGTACTTTACATCATCCAGGAAAAATGAAATCTTTTCTATAAATCCGTTTAAGTAAATCAGCCTTTGCCTACCCCCAAGATATAACACTGATATTCTAACTGAGTTCTAAATCTGCTTCCAGAGGTTTGAGGAAATGGTCTGTTTTTAAAGAGGATTGCTTATACTTTCAATAAAAACAGACACAGCAAAGGTTACGACCCTGGGGAACAATTCCTCAGTCAACACAGCAAATGACATGTAAAAATAGCAGTATTTATCACCATAATAGTAAAAAAAAAAAAAAAATTTCAACATCTGGAAGCCACAGATGAAGTTACTATAAAACCAGATTACTAAGATGAACCTTGCTGTGAGAGGTGACCAAGACTGCTCAGACAGGGTCCTGCAGTGCTGCTCCTCTGAGGCCACTTAGCACCAGACGTCAGTATTAAAAATGACAAGTCCATACGTCAAATGCAGGGAAAATGAATTTGGCTTTGGTCACCATACTCCATGACCATAAAGTATATTCACAAACATTTGTGCTTCACTCGAGCTAGGAAATATGAAGCAACACAGGAAAATGGCAATTGGGAAATACTGACATGTTTAAAAACTTCAACTCCCTCTAACTTCCAAATTCTCAGTCTGCTGGTAAAGAGGAAAAAAGTGAATATTCCTTTTAAAAACAAGCTGACAGGGACACCTGGGTGGCTCAATCAGTTAACTGCCTGCTCAGGTCATGGTCCCAGGGTCCCTGGGATGGAGTCCCGCATCAGACTCCTGCTTCTCCCTCTGCCTGCCACTGCCTTTGCCTGTGTTCCCCCACCCCCGACTAATAAATAAATAAAATCATTAAAACAAAACAACTGACATCACCAAGCAGAGTTGACCATGCACACACTCCAGGGCATAGAAACTCTGCTCACAGATACATACAGCACAGCACAGCTCCCCAGCTCTGGGAAGGGTTTACACGTGTGTTAAAAGACCATCCTCTCAGACCTCCGGGTGTCACCTACAGCCCAAGGGCCAGTAAAAACAGCCTCCTCCGTTTAGCACCCTGCATCAAACAATCATTTTTTCAGTACACTGTGCTTTGAAATTCTAGCAAATGATTTCCAGAAGACCTGTTCCTGATAGCACTATATCTAATATCTTGTGGGGGAAGAAAAGGAAACATAGCATATAGCCATGAAGAGCAAAAGAGACATATACATTCCAGTACAGTCATATAATTAGAATACTATACAACAGCAAAAACGAATAATGGTCTCATTTCAAAAAACACACCACTGCATAGTTTGTTTCATTTTATGAAAGTCCAAAAACTGGCAAAACTAAACAATACGTTTTCTAGAGTTACACGGGTGCTAAAGCTATGAGAGAAGCAATGGAATGATTAACATAAAATTCATGGGACTGGCTCATGGGAGAGAGAGGCCAGGACACCATGAGGAAGCACAAGCAGGGAACCTTCCAAGGCAATATTTGCAACCCTTTCCAAGTCACAGCTCGTGAGAAGACCCTGTGATTAGTGCTGCACAGCAGGAAACCAGCAAATGCTGCCAACCAGAAGAGACCAGTTCAAAGGCTCTCCCCACCGCAGCCCAGGCCCCATACAGACACTGCAATGGCAGAGGGGCTCCACATCTGGGGAACAGTGGTTGGGAAGCTCTGTTCTACAGTGCTGCTCTTTCTCAAACTGAGTGGTAGGAACAAAGGAGTCTTATTACTTAAACTGCATATACTTCACAGGCTTTTTTTGAATGTATGGGGTAGTTCTAATAAAAAAAAAAAATTAAGGTCTCAAACCTTCCTACAATCTGGCCTGCATCCCATAATGTCTGACCTTTCAGTGCTTCTCCAATAGACTCAGAACGCCCAGCTCCCATCACGCTCTTCCCGCCTCTGAACTTCTGCTCCCATGACTGCACCCAGACTACCTCTCTGGCTCCTCTCCACCTGTCCACTTGCTCAGCACCCTTCAGTTCAACTCACTGTCCACTCCCAGCTAAACTGTCTGACAAAATTCCTATTCCCCACATCTCCTGGTTAATTTCAATATTCTCACAGCCCAAATCTGTCATGGAACCTACTTCTGTACTGCCCTGAATTGTTGCCTGCCTTTACAGGTCCTTCTACACTACTGGAGCAGGAGGAGGGCTGGGTTTGGACCCAGAAAATGTGGCTTCCAAGTGCCCAGCTGTAAGACCTCTGTAAAGGGGGCGCCAGGGTGGCTCAGTGGTCAAGCGTCTGCCTTCAGCTCAGGTCATGATCCTGGAGTCCTGGGATCGAGCCCCACCTCGGGCTCCCTGCTCAGCGGGAAGCCTGCTTCTCCCTCTCCCACTCCCCCTGCTTGTGTTCCCTACTGGCTGTGTTTCTCTACATCAAATAAATAAAATCTTTAAAAAAAAAAAAAAAAAAAAAAGGGCGCCTGGGTGGCTCAGTTGGTTAAGCGACTGCCTTCGGCTCAGGTCATGATCCCGTAGGCCCGGGATCAAGTCCCACATCGGGCTCCCTGCTCGGCGGGAAGCCTGCTTTCTCCCTCTCTCACTCCCCTTGCTTGTGTTCCCCCTCTGGCTGTGTTTCTCTCTGTCAAATAAATAAAATCTTAAAAAAAAAAAAAGACCTCTGAAAAATTTCCTTCACCACTGGAAGCTTCTGTCTTCTCAGCTCTAGAAAACTCAAATTGACAGAACACGTGAATTAAGCACTTGCCCCACATATCTGTGTTCAAAAAACACTGTGATTTTGACTCCCTGGTGAATTTTTAATCTACACTACAGGGCTGAGGAGGCAGAAACTGTTTCATACACAATAACACAGGGCGTCAGATGTTCCAAATAGGCAAATTTCTAGACAAGTGAATCATTTCTCTTTAAGTGACATAACCTTTGGGACTTTAATCACTTTGGATGAAAACCTTTGTAAAGCACAGATTCAATTCCCTTGTTAGACTTAAGACACAGAAGATCTTTTAGTCTGTCAATAATGATTTAGAGCCACGATTATAAATTTCAACTATTC
This sequence comes from Spilogale gracilis, assembly GCA_004023965.1. Taxonomy (NCBI): domain Eukaryota; kingdom Metazoa; phylum Chordata; class Mammalia; order Carnivora; family Mephitidae; genus Spilogale; species Spilogale gracilis. Next base: position 353 of record PITA01028822.1, on the reverse strand, counting down.
TACTGCAACAAAATACAGTGACTCACTACACTGGTGTGTACAGAGCTTCTTATGTGGCTGTCAGGTTATGGCTGCTTTTCTACTTCTCTTTCTACCCCCACCATCCAATTTTTTAAAATATATTTTATTGATTGATTTATTTATTTTTTAAGATTTATGTATTTGAGGGGCGCCTGGGTGGCTCAGTTGGTTAAGCGACTACCTTCAGCTTAGGTCATGATCCCGGAGACCTGGGTTCGAGTTCCACATCGGGCTCCCTGCTCGGCAGGAAGCCTGCTTCTCCCTCTCTCACTCCCCCTGCTTGTGTTCCCTCTCTGGCTGTGTTTCTCTCTGTCAAATAAATAAAATCTTAA
>PITA01028821.1:0-18786 GCA_004023965.1 Spilogale gracilis | reverse complement strand
AGGCCGTAATCTGCTGTTATTCCTCACTCACAGAGCACTTTCCTTTTCAGGTATTTGTTTTCAATGGTTCAGCTCTGCGGGCTTCCTCCCCCACTCCCCTGTCTCTGGGGGCAAGCCTCCAGACCCTCCAATTTGTTTCTACCTTTTTGCCGATGTTCTTTGTCTCTCGTGGCGGTCCAGAAGTGGGAAATATCACATTCCAGGCTGGTTTCATGGGTGTTCACGGTGGTCTTGTAGTGGTTTTTTTGTTGAAATTCAGCTCTCTTCAGGGAACTCCCTGAAATGCGGTCACCTGGCCTTCCGCCATCTTGACCCTCAGTCTACGCATTTTTGAGTCAGATTCAGATACCTATGATCCAAGCAGTCATGGCAAAGGGGCCAAGGTCATATGAAACAAAATACAATGATCTAGGCATCTAGAAGAACACAGCATTGACATGACAGATACTCAAATGAATGGCTTATTCAATACAATATGGTTACTGAGGCATACTGGAATGCTAGAAATTCTAAATCAAAATAAGAAAGCAACAACTAACATTCCACTCCTAAACTGTGACAGTAGGGAAGTAAGTCAAAGAAGAGCTCCTAATAGAAACTCATTAACTTCCCATATTTGAAAGGATGAGAGCAGATAGGGGAATAGATGAGAACCACTCTATTTCGGCTCTTATAGATCATTTAAGACTTGTTGTGCCAACTGAGTAATCTAAGACATACAGGATTACAAGATATGGTAGGTCCCTTCCCTGATGCAGTTGTTAGTAGCACCAAGAAGAAAGCTGGTCACAGTCACACCATGTCTCTGGACGTGAATCTAGGCTGAAGAGAAGCCTGTATAAAGAACTTTACTTGCATACTTTGACATCATCACACATTAGAAAAGAAAGTATGAAAAATAAAGGGCCCCCTAATAGGAATATCTACAACCTATTTTCTCCCTACTTATTTCTGGCCTTAGAGTTTCATTGTCCAATATAGTACCCACTACCATATGTGGCTATTTACCTTTAAATGTAATTAAATTATATTAAATTAAAAATTCAGGGGTTTATACCCTGAGCAATAACCACAATTGAGGATTCCTCCCAGGAGGCAACTGCCTGTCAGCATGGGCTCAAGAGTTTATGGACAACAAAATCCAACCTGAGAAGGTGGTTGTGTTCATCAAGCCTACCAAGTTCATCTACTAAAGAAGGATCCAAGAGCTTCTCAGCCATTGCCCTCCAACAAGAGTTTTTGGAATTTATTGGTATCATAGCCACCAGTGACACAATCAAAATTCAAGATTATCTGCAACAGCTCACAGGAGCCAGAATAGTATCTTGGGCCTTTATCAGTAAAGATTGTATAGGTGGATGCACTAATCGGATAGAAATGCATCAGAGTGGAGAACTGTTGAAGCAGCTAAAGCAAATTGGAGCTCTACTATGATACAGAGCAGATCCCAGGCTGATATCCCCCCTTGAGAGCTGGATGCCATTGCAAATGACCATACTTCCTGGTGGATGTTTTGGGCGCTAACAAGTTTTGACTTAAAATTCTGAAATATGTTAATGAAAGAGAGAGAGAGAGAAAGAGAGAGAAAGAACAAGAACACGTTTTTGGGTAAAAACAGCTTTTCCTTTTTTTTTGACTTAATTTTGAAAAGTGAGCCAACTTGTCCAAGTCACAGGTCTGAGAGGTTGATGGACGACATCCTGAGTTTCCTCTGAATTGGCCCTTTGGGTTCTAAAATATCATGATAAGTTATGGCTTAGGATTCACTCAGTGACTCAAAAGATGTTCTTTCTCTTTGATACATGCTTCTTACTAACTGTTCTCTATATGTTAGGGCTCCTCTACCTCTAAACCAGTGTTTTTCAACCAAGTTTATTCCATGCCCCCTAGGATTAATCTATATCTGGTTTTCTGCTAATGCCTGTTTTACTGAGTCTGACTATAGAATTTGCATTATAAAAACAATTTTGAATGTGCTTTTTCAAGCTACATCTGTCTCCCTCCAAGTCATCTCCATCCCACCCCATCCCATCTTAAGAATTTCTGCTCTGAACCAGTGTTCTTAACCTTGACAACTCTCAGATCTTATAGGAAATGTTCAACAACTCCATGAAGGGTCTTGAGGACCCAATCTGAGAAACACCACATAAAAAGTTAAGCACGGTTGGTCTTCATTTGGTGGATGCCACAGGGGTCAGAGGTACAAGTGCAGCTGCTGTAGCACCTCTGTTATGTAAGATGGTCATCCACATAATCCTGAATAAGTATTATCCCTTTTATATCATAAAGAGAACTAAAATATAAAATTTGAAATATTATCAGAGAAAACTTGCAAACCCTTCCCCTAAGAATAGGTCTGTGAAAGTGGCTGAATTTGAGACATACAGTCCTAAAGGGGGGATTTTCTTTCTTTTTTCTTTTTTCTTTTTTTTTCTTTTTTCTTTCCACATTATGAAAACTTGAGTCCCTTATTGTAAAGTTTGTTCTAGAACTGCAATATTAAGTTAATTTCCTTCTGCAATCTCTAGTGTGAATGGTTAATTTCTTTTCTAATAAAGAAATACCCAGAGATGAAAAAAAAATTTGGTTCCTCAGTTGCATTAACCGAATTTCAAGTGCTCAATTGCCACATGTGGCTGGTGACTATCATATAGGACAATGCAATATAGAACATTTCTTTCCTAGAGTATTGCTTGATAGTAATACACAAGTAATAAATATCAAAATTATTTGATGAATTTCAAAAGTCCATTTGGAAAGCATACATATGGGAATCCGAAAAACACCAAAAGGGGGGAATAAAAGGTAATATGCCTTGAAATAGTATGAAAATGCATGTAAAGCTTCTATAATTAAAACAGCACTGGAGATATAAAAAGAAATAGAAAATTAGATCAATGCACAATATGCTAATACAGAAATATTTCTAAACATATGTGGGAATTTTAAAATCATATACCTTAAATCACTGTTATTATAACAACTAGATATAAATTTTGGAAGAAAATAAAATAATTAGTAGCTACTTACTTTACATTAATAAAAAATCACTCTAGATAAGACTAAAGATCTAACTGCATTCAAAATAGCTTAATAATCTTGAGATTGAAAAAAAAAAAAGATGGAAAAGGCCTTTTAAGGAAGATAAGAAACCCCAGGAATAATTATAGATACAATGTAGGAAAAATCCTGAGGTATATATAAACCTGAAATTGCAAATTAAAATGGCTTGCTTTGTAACATGTATGGTAATGAAAAAAGGCCATCACCTGGAAATGCCTTGAACATTTTCTGAATTTCAAAGAATAAAAACAGAGAATTCCAGAAGGAATCCAAGCAGGGGGAAAAAAAAAAAAAAACAGCTTTCCCCTCCCCCCCAAAATAATACATTTTATTCAAGATTCCTTTAAGCAGTAACAAAAAATGACTATATATTTAACTTCGAATTCCAAAAAGTGGAAATAGTATAAGTTAATTTGACCATGATGCAATAAAGGTGGAAAAAGGTTTTAAAGTATAAATTTAAAAACCCAATCAAATAGAAATGTAAGGAAATAAAACCACACTGTTGTAAATAATTCCTAGGGCAAAGAAGAAATCAAGGCTTTAATTATAGACTACTAGGTAAAGAAGGATACTAAAACACTTCTGTCTCCTGATAGATGATAAACTAGCTTGAGCTAAAGAATACCTCTAAAAAAATTAATTAAGACATATATAGGAATTAAAGGGGAGAGCTCCAATACAAATAACTAACCTGTAAGAACCTCTCACAGAGAAATAAAGAAGCATTTCTGGAATCTTCTATCTGGACAAGAAAGAGAAGCCTTAGATTCTTAGTCTATAAACATAGTGTTCTGGCTCATCACACCTTCCTGCATATTACAAATAGTATAGTTAGTAATATGCTCCAGGTGAAAGCTCCAGGTGAAACTGAGCTCATGGGCAAGAACAACTAGATGATAAGTAGTATATGAGACATCATACTTTACAAAGATACCCACATCTATACATTCATTCATCCCCACATGCTCTTCTTCACCAAGATATGCGGTCCATGTTTTTTGCTCCTCAATTGTGGCAGAGATTCATGCCTGCTTTGAACAATGGAGTCAGAAAAAACGTGATCTATATGACTTCCAAGGCTAGACCAAAAACATATTGCAATTCTGAGTTATTCTTCTCTTTTTCCTTCTCTCTCTTTCTCTTTTGGAATCCAGACACCATGTTGTGAGGAAATTTAAGCCAAATAGAGAAGTCACATGTGAGTTTTCTTGTAGACAGCTCCAGGCAGCCTCCAGCCAACACCTGCATCCACTACTAGAAATGTGAGAAAATGCAATTCATATCATTCCAGTCCCCAACCTTCAAGTCTTCCAGCTGAGGCACCAGACACTGTGGAACAGAAACAAGGTACCCCTAATATATGCCATCTGAATTTCAGAACCACAGAAACCATGAATAACAAAAAAATGATTATTGTTTTCTAAAGTCTTTAAGTCATAAATTTGTTGTGTGACAATAGAGAACTAATACAAAGGACAGTTGTTACAAAGAAAAGCTTTATTACATAAGGTAGGACAAAAAAAACCAAGAATAAAATTCTCAAAGAAATAGTTCAGGTTATAGATTATATGAAACAAGCAACAGAAGTCAAAAAGAATAATCAGATACTGGATAGCTGAAAATTTAATAGTCAAAAAAACAAAATAAAATAGATGAAATAAACTGCAGAATCTATAAAAACAAAGAAAGTATAAAGAGATGAAATTAAGAATATGGAGAATAGAATAAAATACTGACATACAGACAACAGAAATCCCAGAAAATGACAAAGAAAAGGATGAGAGAAAAACTCAAAGGTAATGATAATATATTTCCCTGTATTTCAGAATTGATTCAAGACCTTAAATCCAAAAATCTAGAAAATGCAAAACTGAATAGTTAAGGGAAAAAAACCTACTCTCTACATGTTAGCAAGATTTAAGACCATCGAAGTCAGATATTAAAGGATATTTTTTTGTTTATATGTGTATGTTCTTCATTGGTTTCCTGCATTAAGTTTATGATTAGAAAAATAACACAAAATATTTGAGATTAGGTATCACCTTCTACAGAAATACTTCCTTATCCAGCCCCCCTGAGGACAGAGTCAATGTCCCTATTTTTGGATTCCATAATATCCTGTTCACAACTCAGAAATTGTTCTTACCATGCTGTCTGTCCCCACCTATCAGCATGTTGAAAGGTGGTTATTAACAAGAGTGACACATCAAAACCCCAGGGGAGTTGTTTTTGTTACTGATGATGGTGTTTCTTAATCTACTTGTTCAGATCCCACTGCAGGGTTTCTGAATCTGAATCTTTAGGACTGGAGTATGGGTTTTTAACGCCAAGATTTAACCTTAGTTAAATCCATCAATACTGAGGAAAGGGACTACATATTCACCTCTATCCTACAACTTACACAGTGCTGACATATAGCATATGATCAGAAAACTATCTGTTGAATGAACACATGATATTGTAGATATACATTATTTCTAACATGTGTAAACTAATGACCTTTGGGTATCCAAAAACCACATTAAAGTGTTTTGCATTATGAAAATTCAGTATCATTTACTAATCCCAATGTTGTCATCTCTATTATCTACATCTTATGCACTCTTTTGTCAGAAATCGTTTTATACCACTACTGACATACTGCCGAGGATCCTGATTTCAAGCAAACATTTTTCTTCCAATGCTAGATATTGGGCAGCTTAAACTGAAATCTGTCATGTACCTTTGCATTCCAGAACTAGCTATGATTACAAAGTAGTTTTAGTCCATGGACAGATACCTCACTTTTCCCTCAGAGTAATATAATTCAGGTTTCTGGGTAAAAAAAATGCACTGAATAAGGACTCTCATACATAGAAAAGATGAAAATTACTGAATGTATCAAGAAACCAATAACTTGGGTGCCTGGGTGGCTCAGTGGATTGGAGCCTCTGTCTTCGGCTCAGGTCATGATCTCAGGGTCCTGGGATCGAGGCCTGCATGGAGCTCTCTGCTAGGCAGGGAACCAGCTTCCTCCTCTCTCTCTGCCTGCTTGTGATCTCTCTCTGTCAAATAAATAAATAAAATCTTAAAAAAAAAAAGAAACCAATAACTTATCTTTTCTTAGAATTTCAAATGCCAGTAGTAACTATTGTCATTAAATGTGGAAAATTCCATCAAACAATCGCTTATTTTCCACTGTTCTGTTTAGGAAGAATCCACACATGGGTCTCCACCCACAGTGATAAGTTTTGAAATGGTTAGGAAAATATGAACAGAACCTTGGCAATTTTAATACCTTATACTTGTGTAATGCCTTCCATTTCCCAGAGCATTTTCACTGACATTATCTCATTCAGGCATTACAGCAACCCTATGGGGTTTACACAGCAAATGTTTTATTGTTTCCCCTTTACAGATAAAGAACTTGAGATTCCAGTCTGTTAAGTGATTGACTCAGAGACTCAGATTAGAGCTGGGATGAAGACAAGACCACCTGCCTTCCTGCATGGTGCTCTCTCTATCACTCTATAGTGCTTCCAGAAAATTCTGCCCACAGAAACAAGAGAACATGGGCATTTATATATTTAATTGTCCTGTACTCTCAAAGTCCACAATTGGCTTATTTCAGTTGGAATTCTGGGAAGTGGCACATCCTCAGTCATGTAAAATGGAAAAAGAGAATAGAAAAGGATATAATATAATATCAAGAAAAGAGAATCTTTGGGGCACCTAGGTGCTCAGTTAGTTAAGCGTCTGACTCTTGGTTTTGGCTCAGGTCATGCTCTCTGGACTGTGAGATTAAGCCGTGCCTTGGGTTCCATGCTCAGATCAGAGTCTGCCTGAGATTCTTTCCCCCTCCCTCACCCTCCCTTTTATGCTCCTTCCTGGATTTGCAATCTTTCTCTTTCTCTCTCTCTCTCTCTCTCTCTCTCTCTTTCATAAATAAATAAATAAATAAAATCTTTTAAAAAAAGAAGAGAATCTTCACATTCTGTTGTCATGTGCTTTCTATGTGTTACATGAAGAATTTTCTCCTTTTCATAATGTAAAAACATATTTACAATTTTAAAAGCCAATTAATATATTTAAAATCACAGTCAACTATGGGCAGTTAGTATCAGTTTGGGGTCAATATTTATAAGAAACAGTTATATGCCAGGAACTTCAGTGTTTTCTATAATTTCTATTTAACCTTCCCTTCAGTCTTATAAATGTATGGCATCTACATTATTCCAGCTTTCATAAGAGGTAATTGCATGGTTCTATACTATGTGCCAGCAATAATCATAAAAATATGTTAAACATGACCCCATGCCAAAACTAGGTTTCATGAAAAGTGATCTGTCCATTATGCAGTTGGTGGGCAGAGTGCACAGCTGACTGATATTTAAACTTTTAGGATGTTAATGCCCAGAGGAAGCATATAAGGCAGATGTGGAAATTCATAGAGTAGAGTTAGTTCATCATAGGACATTGTGTTATGGAAATGGGAGAAAATTTTTTCCACTTCCCTAATTCACAGGAATGTTGCAGGAATTAATGTCAACAAAACATCAAACCACCAACAGTTGAGTCTCTGAAAAAAGACAAAGTGTAAGCTAACGAGTCATCCAAATTCCAAATTTCTTTGTAGAATCTATGTAACTGACTGGATATGTAAGAGGGACAAATTAACGTTCCTTGGAGAGTTTTCCCATTTCATGACTCAGGGTTTTTAAATTTTATAAATTAAGGCTTAATTTTCATTTAAAAAATAAATTCCAATAGAGAAGGAAAAAATAGCTGATTCATTCTGGTTCCATGCACTACTTTTCATTAGATTTTATACTTTTTGAGCAGCCAGGAATTTGACTGTGATGTCAGATAACATATACCACCCAGATCCTGCACCAACCAATGGCCAGCAGTTCAGGTTCCCACCCCCATGCAGCTGAGCACAAAACAGAGCTCCTGACTTCCTCAAAACTTCACATTAACACATTCTGAGATTTTCTCTATGAGACAATAGGATAGAACAAGAAATGCCTGAGGCTCAGAAACGTGCACACTCATTTCAGACTAGCTCATATACCTGAGTCTATAGTCTGGGTCTATGCACAGAAGAGAATCAGCAGAACTCCCTCATTAAACAATTTTCCCTCCTCTTTTATTCAAGATGAATTCAATAGCAATATCTAGGGTTTCCACTATAAGCCAGCTGCTTCAGCTGCACTTAGAGCTCTTTGACAAATGTATTATGGAGCTCCAGATTGAAAATGCCTTCCCCTTCCAATCTTGTGATCAATGGTTTTCCACAGAATTTACATGGAATTTCAATATTGGAAATGGAATTAAAGTAGCAAAGACATAGTCATTCAATATCCATTTACTGAATATATACCATGAGCCAGGCACTTTGCTTATATTAAGTATTTTATAGATTTACATCAATACCTTGAATTACTTCAACCACATAATGTATGTTAAATAGTATGCATGCAGTTGAGGTACAATAAAAAAGAGTCATCACACTTAAAACATACTGCCATTCAGAAAATGGCCATCTAACTGTAAATGATATAGCTCTTACATCATGCACTGAAAGGAAGAAAGCCAGAAGAGGCCTGCTCTGCTGCTAGTGTTCATTCAGTCATATTTTCTCTCATCAAAGGATTAATCAGTTACAACTTGACATTCTAAATAAGTTTACAACTTTCTAAGAAAATAGATCATCTCTAAATGCGATGACTTTAAATTTTTCATTCCAAGATTTACCCAAGACCCTTTTCTTACAACATATTTCTAGATGGTAATTAACAGGGCCATGTCTCCTATCCACAGAGGAATTAAAATAATACATTTTATTATAACCAGGCTGACTTAAAAGAAGATAGGTCTTCTACAGTTAAAGCAAATAGAGAGAGATAAACTTAAAAAGATAGTGATAAATAAATACATAGGTTAATAAGTGAGCAAGTCTAAGATCTTGATCATACATTTTCCCTCAGTAAGAATGATTTCATTTGCCTTTTAAATAGATAAATACAAAAACAGCATTTCCCCTTGGCAAGAAAGTAACTGTTTTGTATTATTTACCTAGACTGCATCTGTGTTTCTAAAAAGAGCAGTAAATACATTTCTGGAGCAAGACATGTTTCTATGATAATGTGAGTAATGCTTTTTAAACACTTTGGAGATTATTAGAACGCTTTCCAGAAGCTGCTATTGAGCTCAGTCAATTTAGCAAGAACACAAGATAAAGAGGAAAAGATGCTCTAAACATTTTTCACTAAACTATTAGTAGAGAGCTGCAATTAGAAGGCCTCCAGGAGGGTAATCGCCGGAAGATGAGGGCCTGCATTCTGCCCAGACATTCAGAAGGCAATCTGATCCCAAGCCAGTCGGAAAGCTATATATGCCTTCCTCAGGAGGGCTCTCTGAATGAATAACCCAACTTGGGTGATATCCCCTATGGCCATCCCATATTAAGCCTGCCCTGAGAAGTTAGCTTCACAATTAGGCTGTTGAAGAATCTTCTTATAGGTGTTCAGAACTTAATTAAGTAAAGACTTGACAACAATGTTAAAGAGAAAAAAAAGACCTGATAAGATTAAGTCTTACATATGTTGCCTCCCAAGCCAGGCCAGACCTGGAGAATTAAGACTTAATGCAATAACCTTCCTATGTCTCTCATATACCCTAGAACTGGGTGATGGTGATACCATATGCATATTCCTCCTTTTAAATCACGATGGATTAATTCAATATCTACTGAATTGCTATGGTGTGACCTCATGGAGCATATATGCTAACATGGAGAGGTAGGGAGACAGACAAATAAGTGACAGACTAATAAATACCCAACTATGATAACTGGTTGACATCATTAAAGTTTTGTAAGTGTTAAAAGAGAGTGAGAGAGTGATGCTAATTTGGTCAGAGATCTTGCTGAGAACGAACCACTTAAAAGAGAAATTATATGAAGAATGGGTAACAGACTTTGCAAGTTCTAGTCATTCAGGTCCTCAAAGAAACTTTTGAAAGTCATCGCATCATATGATGTTTTTAAAATTTTTGACATTATACACTTAGGAATTTCATTAACTTCTTTTTTCAGTTCTTTTAACATTAGATGGAAAAGACTCCTCCCAGATTGTCTACTCATAAGATTTTTCTAAGAACCCATATGTACTTGACAAAGTTTGCCTGCCTTGCTTCAGTGTAGTTGTTTGGGTTTTGTTTTGTTTTGTTTTGTTTTTTAACAATCAGTCTTAAGTTTATAAAACAACAGGTCTTGGATCTAGTAAAACAAATCTTTAACTATTACAGAAAAACCCTATGCTCTTTTCAGTAAGCAGGCTGACAGAAATTCAATGTTAGTATGGCAAGACACAGAAGCGTATTTAGCTTAAATTTTTGGGTAATGTATTTAGCTTCTAATTCCATATGGGTACATATGGCTATTACCTACTCAGTTTCTGTCAAAAAATGTATTTTTTGATACTTATTCAAATGACTCAGTAAAAACTTGATTATAAGTAAACAAGTTACTATATTGACCATGGGTTTTTTCCTCATGGATTTGTTAACTAATGAAAAAGCTGTGTTCAAGTTATTTAGACTCCAGATGCAAACATGGATGGATAAACATATCTTTATTCCTTTAACAAATATAGGTGTTCCTCCACCCAGCCATTCATATCCACACAGCTCTAATCAATATTTTGTCCTCTCCCATGAAGTCAATGCAGGATTTAAGATGCCATTCTGTTTTCCCCTTTCAACTTGTTTTGTTTTTTGTTTTTTTTTAGCCAACTAGGAAATTCTCTGCTTTTTATATACACATATCTCCAAGAAGAAATAAATTTCAGGGAACTTGCATGTTAAATCTTACTCTTAGAAGAATAAGATGCTCATTAGTATATCAAGTAGTCTGAAGGATGTACTTCTGAGTCTGTTTAACATCATTCTAAGTTCTCCGACAGCAGCACTCCTTTTTTCAAATAGCACTTTTAATATATCAAAGAACAATAACCCTACAGAAAACCCTTTCATTGAAGACTGGATCACTTTACTTTTATATACTTTCTTCCCAGAACCTCTCTTTCAATATCTTCTGACCATGGCCAAGCACTGTCCTTCATCCCAGAAATGCACCCCTTATGTAGTTCCTTTAATTCAAGATGTTTGGGAACACTCTATAATAGTTAAAATTTCATGCAAAGCTAAGAAAAGGGGGAAAATAGAATGCCCTAATATCAGAGGCATGATGTTCCCAAAGAACCAAGGACATCATGGCATTCTTCATGTAACACATCTCACGGGGTATGATATTCTAGTCATCTTGAGGGCAATTTTATATTCATCTTAAAAATTTAAGTGTTTAATAGTTTCAGATTCTAAATGTTTATTCAGTGAGTGATAGAGTATAATGTTAATTGCTAATTTTTTTCTAATTAGAAGCCATACAAACTAGGTTACATATATTGCTCTTGCCTTTTAAGAGTTTATAATCTTTTGGGGCACCTGGATGGTATGTTGGTTAAGCATCTGACTCTTGGTTCTGGTTCAAGTCATGATCTTAGGGTCAAATGAGTTCAAGCCCTGCATCATGCTCCACGCTCAGTGCAGAGCCTGCTAGGACTCTCTCTCCTCTGCCCCTCCCCACCTCTCTAAAATAGATAAATAAATCTTTAAAAAATAAAGATAAAATAAAAGCTTATAATCTGTGATAAAGACAAAAACAGAACTTATAGAAAAATACAAGCATCTAGTGATCAACTGACTTCATAAGCTTTTTAACCCACAAATGCTTTGTAATAAAGAGTGTAGGCATAATAAAGCATAAATAGGTTATCGTTGAATCTATGGAGTTAAAAAAGGTCTAGAAAAGAGAAAGTCAGTTCTTAAAAGATAGCAGAGGCATAAAATATACCATAATAGAAGCAGAAAGCATAATGTAGACCATGGGACACAGATTCTAAGGAGGTGCCCATGATTCTTAAGATGTTCATGCCTTTGTATAATTCCTTCCCCTTGAGAGTGGGCAAGACCTGCGGCTTAATTCCAACTAATAGAAAGTGGCAAATGTGATACAATATGCACGATTACATGTACACGATTACATAAAAGCATAGTGCCCATCTTACTAGAGTCCCTCTCTCTCCATTGCTGGCTTGGATGAAGCCACAAAACCTGCAGTGGCAGAAAAATGAATTCTGCCAACAATCTGAATGAGCTTAGAAATAGATGTCCTCTTAATTAAACTTCTAGATGAAAACTCAATCCAGACAGGCTGACACCTTGATTATACCTTACAAGACCCTAAGCACAGGACTAAGCTATGCCAGAGCTCCTTCCCCACAGAAACTGTAAGGTAACACGTGCATGTTGTTTTAAATCACTAAGTCTGCAGTACTTTGTTATGTAAAAGACAACCTACACACAGAGGTTCAAATGAAAGAATATCTGATTGTGAGCAATCAGAAAATTTTCATTGAGGAAGTAGCATTGTTGTAGATGCTAAGAAATGGTTATGATTTGAAGCGTTAGGGATTAAGACAACAAATATCTCTTAATTTCAGAGAGCTATAATGCCTAATTTTAAATTTAAAATAACTAAAATAAAAGCATGGTGTATCAGTAAGAAACAGTTCATATTAAATAGTGAGAAACTTGAAGCTTTCATACTAAGATCAGATACAAAGCAAGGATGTCCCCTCTCACTATTCCTTTACAACACTGGTCTTCAAATACTTGCTACTATAATACAAAAAGAAAGAGAAATAAAGGTACACAGATTAAGAAGGAAGACATAACCATCTTTGTTCACAGATGGTATGGTCATCTATGTAGAAAATCTAAAACAATCAACAAAACAAACCTCCTGGAAGTAATAAGCAATTACAGAAAGCATGTATGATGTAAGGTTAATATACAAAAGGCAACTGCTTTCCTATATACCAACAATGGACAAGTGGAATTTGAAATTAAAAACACAATACTATTTATATAAGCACCAAAAAATTGAAATACTTAGTTATAAATCTAGCAAAATATACACAAGATCTATACAAGGAGAACTACAAAATTATGAAGAACGAAATCAAAGAAGAACTAAATAAATGGAGAAATATTCCATGTTTGTGGATAGGAAGAGTCAATATTGTCAAGAAGTCAGTTCTTCCCAACTTGATCTACATATTTAATGTAATCCAAATAAATTTTCTACAAGTTATTTTGTGGATATCAACAAAATGAGTCTTATGGTTATCTGAAGACACAAAAGACCCAGGATAGCAAATAGAATATTGAAGGAAAAGAACAAAGCTACAGGATTGATACTATCCAACTTGAAGACTTACTATAAAGCTATAGTAATCAAGACAGTGTGGCACTGGTAAAGCCATAAAAAGACATGAAGGAAACTTAAATACATATTATTAAGTGAAAGAAGCCAATATGGGAAGGCTACATACTATATGATTTCAATTCATATATATAAATTTCTAAAAAAGACAAAATTACAGAGACAATATAAAGACAGATGGTTGCCCAAAGCTTGAAGGATGCGGGAAGGTAGGTGAATTGTAGGTGATTTTCAGGCCAGTAAAAATACTCATTATCATATTATAATGATGTATATATGCCATAATACATTTCTCCAAAACCAAAGAATGTACACACCAAGAGTGAACCCTAAGGTATACTACAGATTTGGAGTAAATTTGACATATCAGTGTGGATTCAACCTTGGTAAAAATGTACCATTCTCGGGGCGCCTGGGTGGCTCAGTTGGTTGGGCGACTGCCTTCGGCTCAGGTCATGATCCCGGAGACCCGGGATCGAGTCCCACATCGGGCTTCCTGCTCGGCGGGAAACCTGCTTCTCCCTCTCTCACTCCCCCTGCTTGCGTTCCCTCTCTGGCTGTGTTTCTCTCTGTCAAATAAATAAAAATCTTAAAAAAAAAAAAAATGTACCATTCTCAAGAGTGACGTTGATAATGATGGACGCTATATTGGGTGTGAGGGGGATGTGAGTAAGGGGTATATAGGAAATCTTTGTACCTTCCTCTCAATTGTACTGTAAACCTAGAATTCAAAAAAAAAAAAAAAAACTTAAAAAAAATAAGAAATACTAAAGCCCAAGCTACTTAGAGTGTAGGCTAGGTAGAAGTAACCAGTACTCCTTATAAGATGACTCAAATTATTACACTGAGGAGTTCATAATTTATTTGGGGAACAAACAGATAGTACTGAAGATTTTTGGATTGGCAGTAATGTGACTGAATATGTGCTCAGATAAGATGATTCTGGTAATACCAAGCCTATGCACCAAGTCTAAGCATTAGACAAAGGTAAAAGCCCACAGGAATTGAGGTAAAAAGGAGCTGATTTAGAGGAGTGGGAGGGGGAAATTTTCATGGGAGAAGTTTCCAGAAGCATGTACAAATGGAAGTAAAAGAGCCTAGCAACTGCTCAGCATGGAAGGGCAGAGCTGACTCAAAGATTTCAAACCTAAGCTTCCTTCCTCTCACAAGCAGATCAAAAGAGATCTTTTGAATGGTCAAAGGAAAGGAGCAAAGGAATTATAAGATGTTGCTGTTGCCAAGCATTTTTATTGATGTGTCTTGATGGAACAGTATTATCCAAATTTCTAAGTACATCACTGAAAATGTTGCAAAACAAATATTTCTATGTGGCACTATTGGAAATAAGAATGAATCAAATCCTGCCATAAGCTGTGTCCATGCAATATCCTCTAATCTTCCATATGCAGAACTCTGTATGGAATATGAGCTGCACTTAATAATTTTATTATTATACAACATTTCTCAAATGTATATATAACATTATTTTTAATATAATGAGATGCCAGACACCTATCGTCAGTGATAGGTGAAAAAAAAAAATGAAGGCTTAAAATCCTCAGCCAAGCTAATGATAAGTCATCAGATTATAGGTAATTCTAAGAAATTACAAAATCCAACATCTTTATTTCCACTATCACATACATTGAAACCACTGTGACAATACTGTCATTTTCCTTTATGAGACTGAGGCAGGATGGCAGGCTCTAAATAATGCATAAGCTACCAACATTTCTGCTCACATCGTTTTCAAAAAGTGGTGAAGTATCTCTTTTATAGTCCACAAAGAATTGAAATCATATGGTGAACCCTGATAATTGCTTTCAGACGGAGCTCTTGGCATGAGCTTCAGGTTCTCCAGCGCACCCATGTCAGGAACACAGACTGCCATAGCATATAGATGAGGATGGCACCCAGAGGACCTCCTGGCTGCAGTTTCCCAAGGCTGATGATCCACACAAACAGAATTCCACCCCTACCTCTTCCTCACCAATAAGCACTTCCCTCACCCACTGCATCCCTTTTCTATGAAGTCAGATTAATATTTTACACAAGTCAACAAGGCTCTCAGAAAAATGTGTGACTCTTTCCTTTGCCTCTGAATACAGATCCCTGACTAGATAGACTGAAAACAGAATAGAAAATAAAACCATGGTGCACGTTAGTACTATCTCTCAGTTACTGAGCCACACAGATGCACATGACAGTTCAGTGTTTCCCTGAAGAGTAGGAGCAGAGAGGACCTAGGGTGGGAGAAGCAGTGGGAAGAAAGGGCACCGCCCAAGCATAACATGTACTCCCCTTTGTTATCTTTTCTTTTTCTCTGGATACTCCCTAGGCTTTTGACTTCTAGTATGAATTTTTCTAAGATCACTCTAACCCAAACATCTCACTCTGGTCCCTGAATGCACAGCCCTCTAAGAGCATGACCCTCCTCTATGAGATTTTTTTATAGTGTTGCTTTGTTTAATTATTATTTGTGGTGTGTATGTGACTTACACTCATTATCAGGCAAAGGCCATAAAATAGAGAATGTGCAATATCTCTGGTTGCCACCTACCTTTATCCAGTGTACAATATTGGGAACATAACAAGTTTCAATAAATATTAGCAAAATGAATAGGGACCAATCTGAGAAAAGCCAATTTCCTTGGAGGAGTGGAATTAGTGACATGTACAGGGTTTACCAGAGAGTAACCATGCTATTGTAATCTTACATGAAGAGAAGTAATATAATTCCTTGAAGGGAAAGAGGAGCAAGATGAGAATGAGGGGTTAAAAAATTACACTGTCCATGTTGCATTCACTGCTAGGGCCAAATGTTTCAATTTAGTCTAAGACCATGGAAAGTTCTTAATACTATTCAGTAGAAATTTACATGTTAGAGATTACCAAAAAAAAGATAAATCAATTTAGCAACATGTTTTCTTTTTTTTTTCTTACTATTTGCATGACTATCTTTTCAAAATGCATTTTCTAGTCATTTCTTTCTAGTCACCTCACACAGCTTAGTTCTTTGTCTCATAGTTGTGAGCTCTGGCATATTGGTTGGGCTGTAAATGATCCCCAAGCCTACTCTATGTTTGAATAAACAAGCACAAAAGGGCCAGATATTTTGCCTATGGCCTCATAACATAACAACAGAAGTCACGAATTGAACCTTGTTTTTCTCTGACATAAGTACATTTAACATTTAGTCAACATACACTATAGAGTTAGTGTGTTGCAATATATATTACAGACCTACTTTTGAGACCCTAGACCCATACAATTTTAAGAAAGTTACTTTAGCTCTCTATGACACAGTTTTGATATCAAAAATGAGGGCAGTTCCTAACAGGTAGGCATATTGTGATTGGAGATATGTCTAAAACAGTGGTTCCCAAAAGTCAAAGACCATTAAAATCATCTGCAGAGCCTGTTAAAAGATGAGGATGATAGGTTCCATCCGTTGACATTCTCATTTTGCAGTTCAGAGTGGAGGCCAAGAATCTGCATTTCTAGCAAGTTCTCAAGTGATACTGATGCTGAGAGTCTAAGGATCATGCTTTGAGAATCTCTGATCTAAAACAACTAACATAGCTTGGACATCCAGTAATTAGTAGCTATTATTATTTCTGAAGCATAGAAAGCATTTTAATGAAATGTTAGAGGACAGGGTAAGTATTGAACATCAGAGAAGATATAACCAATAGCCAAGTCCTACAACTCAGAACACAGATGGAAGGTCATTTCAGCCAAAGCTAATCTGAGAGATTTAAGAAGGAAGTGATGCTCCTTAATTTTTAGGGAAAAAAATTCCTTCATTTTATAAATGTCTTTTATACGTTTTTTTAATGGCTTATACAATACACTATATGGAAATGATTTACTTACTCTCGCCTTCCTCTTCATATGTGACCTCTTCCTCTGAATGTGGTGAAATTTTCGTGGCCAAGAAGTTGGATGATTAACATTAATGGGAGTTGCCTGTGTTAATCCCTCGTGCATAACTGGAAGAATGGATTTTTATCTGCTAAACTATTCCAGATTTAGCCTTTACACACATAATATAATGAATATAATGTAGTGTCAGAACAATTCAGTAAATGTGTTTTATGTAAAAATGAACACATGGAAGTTAGAATGTTGGCTCATATATATGAGACATGGAATACTACTGAATATATAATACTTATACAATTTTAAACGATGCACACATGTAGGGACAATTTGAGAAAAAGAACTGCATACAACACAAAAGCCCCTTTTGAAACTATATAGTTAAAAAAAGGCGATTATTAAACCAGATGTAAGCTTGAGACTTGGGGCCATACCTGTGTTCCTTACTTCTATTAATTCTCTCAATTATCAAAAGTTAAAAGAAAAGATAGTACAAATATTCCTATTCATCCTTTCTTTGTATCTAAGATGAACAGATTCTGTCCTCAACTCCTCTCTCTCAAATGTCCCTTCATTTTCATTTTCACTTCTCCCTTTCACAGCCTCATTACCTCTCACCTAGAATACTTCAATAAACACTTAATTCTTCATTGCTCCATTCAAGGACGTCTAACACTTAATGCCACATAATTTTTTCTTATCATTCACCCTCTAGTCATCAGACAATAATTTGCATAGCATAATTAATAAAAATCCAAATTTGGCGTAGTAATCAAGACCTCCATGGTTTGGCCCTAACCCCCTTGCCTACTGTTCCACTATTTCTTTATATATATATAATCACCTCAGTCCAGGCATACTGAACAACCAGACTGCTAGCAAATCTTGAGCTTTCGTTCTTCTGTGTTGTTGCCCACAGTACTTCTGTCTCTTTAAATAACTAATAAAAAATTTAATGCTTTATTATTTATAAAACAATTTCAAAAGAATAGTCTCAATTGATCCCCAAAGGATTAAATAAAGTTGTAAACTAGGCATTTTCCTTTCCATTTAACAGAAGAGTAGAGACTTACAGCGATTACATATTGATAGAAATAGCCCAGCAGAAATACAGCTGCAATAATTCTAAAACAAAATGAAACCAAACACACATACACATACATGTACAGAGATGCACATGCACGTGTGCACACACACGCAACTGGGAATCATTCCAGCCTTAGACAATCTCATCTTATAGATCATAATAAGGAAAGAAGTTGCAAGATCTATACATCACAAGAATTCATCTGAGAATGAGCCTTGATAGAATGTGAATCAATTCAATGATAATTACATTTAGGGCAGGCTGATGTAGAATGAATTCCAATAGCCTGAATATGGATCCTCTATGGAACTACCAAGTCAACCTATTGAAAAGTTAATGACTAATAGGTTCTTTATTAATTTCAAACCTAGGGAGTTTTGCACCCCCAGCAAAGAGAATCTTACCCCATTTTCCTTTCTTA
>PITA01028820.1:0-18777 GCA_004023965.1 Spilogale gracilis | reverse complement strand
ATCAGCCCTCCTGAGTCAATGGAAGGAAAGACTCTGAGGTTGGTTAATTCACTGATTCAACAGCGTCAACAGGGACTTGTGTTCTTATCTTTCCAATGGGCTGTCCTCAGTGTTGCCCCCACCTTGGACTGGTGACAGGTAGCATTAGCAGAACATATGCGACACACAGACACAACAGTGTCCAAAAGAGAAGTTCATCAACAGAAACAATCATTCCACTGTGTATCATACCACACAGCCCTTTCTGAACCAGCCACTGAGATTGGATTTGCCATGGGATGGAAGTAACACAGTCGGCTTAAACTGATCACCTGGGAGTGGAGTAGATAGACACTGGACCAGCAACGCCAACACTAGAAGACTTGAAAGCTAAGCTGATCCTTCCTGAAATTGAAGGCAGAGATTTTTTTCTTTTTCTTTTTCTTTTTTTTTTTTTTTTTGCTGGAACTGACCAGGACTATTTTTAAAATTGTTATATTTTCAAATAAGCCTGCTTCAGATGATAAAGATGTATAGCCAATAAAATTATATTACAAATAACTCAGAGAAGGTTTATTTGATAAAGGTGGAAATGCCTTCTATAAAGTGATATTTGTTAATATAAATAAATATATCCTCTTGAAAAGAAGTATCTAATCATTATGTCTTCATTTCTAGATCTTTAAAATCCCCTTTTTAATCTGATTAATAAGCAATTTCTCTGAACCAAGAAAATCATGTTCATGTTGGCAAATGATTCATCTCATTGCAAAATGAATGGAACCTAACATTTATGAACAATTTACTGAGAGTTAGCTATGTGGTCTATTTCCATGATTAGATGCACTGGCCCATATGCCAAAGCCAAAAAGAAAATAACATTAGTCTGGTAAGATTGAAACAAGGAGATAAGAGAAATCTAATACACAACATCTTTTGTTCTATCCACTTATTGCTTGCCCTACCCTTCCATAAAATGGCCCTTTCTGCATTCCGGTCATGTACATACACTCAAGAATTCCCATGATCTCACTTGGCCACAGGGTCTATTTATGACTATCCAGATAGACTCCATTGAACTAATCATCAAACCTTATCTTCCTGGTTGCAGCTAATTTGTCCACAGATAACACTTAACCCAGTAAAAACCTCTCCCAGAAAGTTTTTAACTTCACAGTGTAGAGATCAAGTTTTAATCCCTCTCTAGTGATGACATTGAGCCTGGAAAGTGCTGTGAGCCTTATTTCCAGCTGTGTGGAAGGAGCGAGTCCTGGACAATGAAGAGAATATGAAGAGAGAAGCAGAGACAAAAAAATGATCCGTTACCATCGAAGTCCCTGGGGTCTACTTGCAATCTTGCCTTTCCTGGACTTTGGTTACATGAGACAACACGATTTCCTGTTTCTGAACTAATTTTAGGTGGTTCAATTATGTGAAACCAAATCACCCTGACTAATACATACTAACACAAGTTTCATCTCCATCTGGGTTTTTTTTTTTTTTTTTAAATGTGTCACTGAAATGTATGTTTGAAGGGGAACTTCAATTTTAGACCTAGACTAGTGAGTGACTTAAAAATGTTCTTCTTTATGAACAACATGAGGTATATAAAGTGCCAGCAGTTAAAATTTACTTTTTTTTCTCTCAGGTGAAGCTTCCAGCATCCTCTTCCACTAATACTACAATTAGCGATGGATGCAGCCCAGATTTCCCTTCAGGAATAAAGAAACCATTCCCTCAGTTGCTGGGACAGCTGCCAGCGGACAGCCCACCGCTGACAACTCTCTTTTGGAGAGAGTTTTACTCCGTGCGAGGTCACATCCCCTTCCCAAGGCAGCCTGCCTCTGAGGACTGGTTAACATTTGGTACAAAAGCTTGTCTCCCTTGCCCCAACTCAGGACAACTCTGAAAGGCCGTCTTAGCATCAGAGCTTTCCATGGAGTGGGCTGAGGACTTCACTGGGGCTGCATTAAAGGCCATCTTCTCCTCACTTCCTTGGTTCCCTTCCCTTCCCTTCCACAGGCATTGCTTCCAACAGTGCTTCCTACTCCCAGCTTGCTAATTTCCATCTCAGAGGCCACGCCCTGAGAAACCCAAACTGCAGCACTGTGCTTTTTTGTGTGTGTGATTGTAGATGGTCTTTAATCTTCAAAGGAAGTATGAACTCTTCTCAATATGACTATAAACAGTTTTTATAAATGTTTACATATATGCTTTTTATTATTATTTTAAGGATGTTTTTCCTCCTATATTTCTATTTTATTTATTTTTTTCTTTTTTTTTATTGTTACTTAAAAATCTTTTGTGCTTTTTAAAAATGGTCAACCATAAAGATATTATATGGCCTTTTAAGAAAAGCTCAGTAACTAAAGACTCCTTAAATTTTCCTAGCACTATCCTAAGCATTACAGAGGACAGACTAAAAGTATAAGGCACATCTCCTGCACTTAAGGAATTCAGTTTCATTGGACATATGCAACTTAAGCATCATTTTCAAAAACTCAGCAGTGCGCTCAGACCAGGAAAATTAAAAGAAAGCCCAAACAGGCACAAGGATGGATGGAAGGATGGATGGACGAATGAGAAGAGGTACCTGTGAGCTGGGATAGATCAGAAAATGTATGTGCAGCCTATCCACATTTGCCATAGCCACCTTCCTTCTATTTGTTAACCCCCTTCATCATCTCCTACTTTTCATTTCAAAAAATAAAATAATCAACCTAAGTGAACACACAAATCCTACTAGGTACTCAGTTTTGGTTTGGGAGAATTTGTGGGGGGTGGGGTGGGGGGAAGAGACTGCCCTTTGCCCCTGCGCCAGAATCTAATCTCTAACATACTCTCTGGATGGCCAAAGTGAACTGACCACACTCCTGCCTCACAATCAAGCTGTGGAGAAAGAGAGCTAATCTATAGTCAGTCATGATCATACCAACATTGATAATAGTATCTTATATCACAGTGTTTTACGGACCCAACGCTTACCTTATTTGATCCTCACATAATCCTGGGAGGCAGAAAGAATAAATATCATTGTACCCCCCCCTTCACAGATGAAGAAACTAAGGTCTAGAGGTCCTACATATTAGAGTAGAAATTAAAATGAAGTCCTACTTCCATTGCCGTCCCATAAACTATTAGAATTTACATAGACTGTTCATGGCATTCTGTCTCTGAAGGTTACCAATTGAAAATTATTTAGTAATAAGGTAACTGTAGTTACCTTGTAGTTTCAGTAGCACAATCAGTTTTGGACTCAGAAAACGTCAATCTTAACCAAGCAGAATTTGTATTATTGCATGTATCATTCAGAAATTATGTGCTTGAACAGAAGCCTTAAATTAGAAAAACAAAAAGAAGTTTGTCTAATTAATTATGCCTATATTTGGACAAATGAATATCTATAACATCCCAGGTAATAAATATCTTTATCTCCTATCTAGGACCTTATTTGTAATTGCACAATTCCCCAGAAGATAAAAGATAGATGCTATCAGAAACCTATTTGCTTTTCTACTCAGTTGTAGGGCACAACATTCTATTCATAACTGAGATACACTTATTGTGGTTGTCTATTTTGGCAGGTCCCTGGTGGGGTACAGGTGGGGGTGGGGGTAAAAATTGATGGGAAAATAAATTAGGCTGCCAGCTCCTGCCATGTGCCTTCAACTCAAATCAGCTTGCTATTTCCTCTACATGTCTTCAGCCAGCATATGGCAAAAACATCAGTTCATTTTTTCTTCCCTTCATGAGTGAAATGAGGTCATCTCTTGTGCAGTCATTATTCAGTAAGGATTATTCTGTAGGATGATTTGATTTTCTATTGTCTTGTCTACTCTTGTTTCCACCTATATTTACATCTCATTGACTCTCAAGAATAATGTCTTACTCAGCTCCATTCCATCTGTTCAGGTATATAATGAAGATTCAGTTTCTAAAGTGTTCTATTCCTGAATCTGAGTCTCATCCCAGCAATCTCACTTATGGACTATACGGCCTTGGCCAAGACAATTATATCCTCTTTGGCTTCGGCTTCCTCTTCTAGATAAAGGGGATAATTATAACTGTTCCATTTATTAAAGTGCTCTGAAAAATCATGGGGGATCAATGCAATGTACGGGTTTAGTTGTCATGGCTATGCATTCACACATAATCTCTGACATATTCCGTAGATTGTCATTGTGAATTAGCAGATGTTTAAAGATGATACCTGAGATAGTCACTCAGCATGCATGAGCACCTGGACTGTCCAATAACTAATTCGTTCAGGCTTTGTAGTTCCCTTCTCATCAGCAAAAATTCACAGTGAGCCATAGAAACTTTGCTTCTCGGTTAAACATGGACACCCCAGGCCAAAGCAAGCCATATGCAAGTGTTGTTGGAAAATTGAAGACAAAGTAAAGAGAGCTAAGAAAGTAATAATTATTAGTCAGAAAAATTAAGTTTTAAATATATTGAAGAGTGGAATCTTGAATTTGGCCATGATTAGTGATTCTATTATGTGAAAACCTCTACCATATTTATTGAATATGAAAGAAGAAAAGGTGATTAAAGAAACTATTTCAGCTAGAACGTTAGACAGTGCAAATATGGAAATTTGTGGGGGAAAAACTGTATGTTAAATTACTTTTGTAACTTGAAAAATTCCAGATGGGTTCAGATGTCTCTCTCTTGAATCTTAAGAACCTGCTGTACAAGACAGTGTGGAAATTCTGGGCATGTTATTATGGTCCCACCCAATGAGATAATGCTGATCATATAGAAACTACTTTTAAAAGATTCTTTTTCCTGACTGCTACATAAAAAGACTAAGTATTTAAACCCCCCTAGAGCTCATATTCCATATTTCTGACTGAGAAAACACTAAGCAGTTTAAATGACTCCTAAGCATTTATTTAAAACTATTGACAAATTTAAAAGTGACTGTGACTGTATAAATGCTCATGTCTTTCAATTTATCTGCTTTTCTTCTAAACTTTATCCTAAGAAATGTTTATCATTACAGTATTTATTGCAGCATTTTATGTAGTGAAAAGCTGTTGGAAATTACCTAAATATCCATTGTTAAGGGGATGGTTCTGTAAATTATGGTTTGCTTCTTTTTTATTTTTTTAGTAATAATTTATTTTATTTTATTTTATTATAAAGATTTTATTTATTTATTTGACATAGAAAGACACAGCAAGAGAGGGAACACAAGCAGGAAGAGTGAGAGAGGGAGAAGCAGGTTTCCTGCCGAGCAGGGAGCCCAATGCGGGGCTGGATCCTGGGACCACAAGATCATGACCTGAGCCGAAGCAGATGCCCAACAACTGAGCCACCCAGACACCCCTGTAAATTATGGTTTAAGCATGAGAGAAAAAATATTGCCATTTAAAATGACACTTTAGCAGACTTTAATGAAAAATAGAAATTCCATGACAAAATATTTTAAAATTCAGATTAAAATTCATTTTACTGTCTGATTTCAGCCATGTAAAGATGTATATTGATAAAAGTCTGAATGTAAAACCTAAAAATGCAATTGTTTCGAATACTGGAAGGAAAACTTCTTTATATTTGGTGAACTTTCAAGCTTCTCTGTGATGTATACATATCACATTAACAGGTAAAAAATTGAAGGGAAATTTTAAATACTCAATGCTTTCTTAAACATCACAATATTATCTGGAGGAATGGTGAGCAAATGAAACACTACGTCAATGTCAGAAAATGGAAGAGGGGTTGACAATCCACAGCACCTGTACCCTCCAGGCATGTAAATGTCTCCCAGCTCCCTGTCTGCCACTTGAGAAATGTTTGTTTATAAGGCTGGAATGTTTCCATAGCTAGTAAAAGAGAAATCACTGACAGTCTCAAGAAGGACGTTTGCAGATGCTTCTGTTACTATCCAAAGTCGTTATTTATTTATAAATAGTGGACTAACTAGATACTGGGTACTGTGTGCGTTCCGGGCTGGGGAAGTAAGACAGGATGAGTATGCAGAGTTTCCAGCCTTCTGGTAGAGCTATATGCGAAGCAAGTCATCACCTAACCCAAAGCTGTAAAGATTAGTGAGGGTGAACAAAGCCAACTAGAAGGCCAAGTCAGGCATGGGGCAGTCTATGCACCAGCTCTTGGGCGCAAGAAGGTGAGTACCTGGCCTTTCCAATACCCAATTCTTCTTTTCTTGCCTATTCACAGAGGATTCTATGCTCAGTTCCTTTGTAACTGGGCAGAATGATGTGATTAATTCTGTCCATTAAAATGTGAGCATAAGTGACATTCAGCCCATGCAGCCCTTGTCTCTGTTGTCCTCTGAGCCATAACTGAAGAGGTCCTGGGAATGTCTTGTGTGGCTCAGTCAGACTCTTGATTTAGGCTCAGGTCATGATCTCAGGATCATGAGATCAAGTCCCAAGTCAAGTTCCATGCTCATCAGGGAGTCTGCTTGAGAGGCTCGCTCTCTCTCTCTCTAGCCCTCCCCATCACTCACACATGTGCTCTGTCTCTCTCTCTCTTAAATAATAAATACATATTTAAAAGGTCCTGTGTCTTGGGGATCACACGAATCCACAGCTGATTGCACACTGAGAAGATATAATTATTGCGCTCAGCTGCAGAGCATGGGGAGTTTTTTTATTTCTAGCATAACTCAACTTGTCCTGTCTTAAACAGGGATTTTATTTATTTATTTATTTATTTATTTATTTATGTATTTATTTGAGAGGAGCAGAGGGAGAGAGAATCTCACAACCGTGGGGCCATCACCTGAGCCAAAATCAAGATGTTGGATGCTTAACCAACTGAACTACCTAGGTGCCCCTTAAACAGGGATTTTAAAGATCAGAATGTATGACTGAATCAAGTAGAAGGGATGTGCTTTTGGAAATAAGAGTGTCAATTGTCTCAGCTATGGGTGACATCATTATTACATGGCTCCCAGAGAGAGGCGTTCCCCAGCATTAGCCGTTGGTACTCGCTCTCTCCTTTTCGATTCTCCCCATGACATGTTTCTGGAGCACATGCTTTCCCAGCCCCATTTGTTTAATTTCTGCTCAGACCTCCCAATTACAGTTATATCTATAGTATACTTCACAGTAGACTACCACCAATCCCTAACAACTTTCTTTGAAGGCTCCTCTAATAAATATAAGACTCAAATTTTAATGTTCAGTATGAGGTTTCTTTGCTTCACGTTTCTAGAGCACGTCATCCAATCTATTTGCCATGTACATGTGCCACAGACCAGGACTGCTGAGCTAGACAACTTCTGTGTGCATTCCTCAGGGCCTTGTTTGTCTCTTGTGTTTGAGTTTCTTGGCTCTGCTAGAGAGATGAATCGTGTGTTGGGTCTAAAATATTATTTCATCACAGCTTCCAAGAATAAAAAAATTATTTTTCCTGAGAAAATAATATTTTATTCATTCATGTCTTGAACTTTCTGATCAGATCTGCACTACAAAAACTTCTTGGTGATATTGTGTTCCCTTACTTAACTTTATCTTGTTATATCTTCTCATAAACATTATTTGTCAACTACAGGAAAAATAATATAGAATAATAAACAGAATGAGAAATAAATAAAATCCCAATAAGTCTATGTCGGTGACAAAAGCTGGCACCATGGTCTTCTGCTTAGGACCAAGATAGAGTAAGAGACCAGATTTATTCTCTTGCCTGAAACAACCAGAAAAAAAAGACAAAGTATGTGAAAGGAACAGATCTCAAGATCCTGGGCATCAGGTGAAAAATATCGATGGCTGAGAAATGAGGAAGAAATCAGGTAAATCCTATGATTACCTTAGTGTATGGCCTTAAGGAATATCCAGGCCACACCACAGAAAAAGAACCCAGAAACTCAAAGCAGACTCCCTGCATTGAGGAGATGGAGATTAGAGTCTCAGGAAAATAAGATGGCTAGAGTTGACACAGCAAAGTACTAGAGAGTACAGCTGGGAAAGAACCACCCAAAAGGATTAGAACTCATAATGCCTTGTGTTGACCCAGGCCTGGGAATGGTGCCTCTTCCCACTAACTAGATGCAATACTTCATAATTCACAAACCATTTGGTAAATCATCTTGCTTCAGTAGTGTGGGATGATGAACCCTAGACTAAACCTTGCACTAGGACTACTGAGCACATTTTAAAGATTTTATTTTTTAATTTTTGTTTATTTTTATTTTGACAGAGAGAAACACAGCCAGAGAGGGAACACAAGCAGGGGGAGTGAGAGAGGGAGAAGCAGGCACAGCCAGAGAGGGAATACAAGCAGGGGGAGTGAGAGAGGGAGAAGCAGGCTTCCTGCCAAGCAGGGAGCCTGATGTGGGACTCGATCCCGGATTTCCGGGATCATGACCTGAACCGAAGGCAGTCGCTTAACCAACTGAGCCACCCAGGCACAACCTGAGCACATTTTAAAAGCAATTCATGAAAGAATCAAACTTTATCCAGTAAACTAACTGCATCCCAGAACAAAGCTCAAGAATATTTTTACTAATATAAGACTATCCATCACAGAACATGGAAAAAATCTACAATGTCCAGCATCCCATAAAAGAGTACGAGGCATGCGAAGAAGCAACATACAGCCCTTAATGAGAAGGAAAGTCAAACAATTGAAAACAAGCAAGATATTAAAATTAGCAAAGAAGGACATTACCAAAGTTATAAGTGTTTTCCACATGATCCAAAGTTAAGGACAAACACAGATGACATAGAAAAGACCTAAATCAAACTTCTAGTGATAAAAGTTTCAGTAAGGAGATGAAAAATTAATCAAATGGAATAACGAGTAGATTAGAAACAAATAGATAAGATGCGTCACAATAATGTGACTATACTTAACACTATTGAACTATATACTTAAAAAATAGTTAAGATGGTAAATTTTGTGTGATGTAATTTTTAATCACAGTAAAAAATTATTTTGAAGAGTTGATTAGAAAAAAAAAGAGTTGATTAGAAATTGCAGTAGAAAAACTTAGTGTGTTGGAAGACATAACAATAGAAATTATACAAAATAAAGTAGAGAAAGAGAAAAAATAAGTGTTGCAATGAGCTGTGGACCACTTGAAGATACTGTATCTATAGATGTAGTAGAAGTCTCTGGAAGAGAAGGTGACAGAATGAAATTTGAAGAAACACTGGCCAATAATTTTCCAAAGTAAGTGAAAACTGTGTATCTGCATATCCAAGTTCAATGAATCCAAGATCCAAGATTTAGGAAGAAAGAATACACCAAAGTATATCATAATTAAATTTTTCTAAACCAGTGATAGAAAATTGTAAAAGCAGGGAAAAAAAAACGAGAAAGACCCATTAAGTGGAGAGAAATAAAGATAGAGAGATGACAGCAGATTTCTTGTAGGAAACAATGCAAATGAGAAGACAGTGAAGCAACATCTTTAATGTATTGACAGAGGAAACAAAACAGAAAACCTGTCTACCTAGAATTCTGTACTAAGCAAAATATCTTTTAAGAAATAAAAAGAAATAAAGACTTTTAGATGTACAGAAAATGAAAAAAATTCATCATCCACAAACCTGCTACAAAAGAAATGTTAAAGGAAATTTTTCAGGTAAAGACAAGAAGACAAAAAGGAAAACAGAAGAATTGGAACAAAGAGAAAATAAATGGCAAAATGATAGATTTCAACTTAACTAGATCAATAATCACAGTAACTGTTAATTGCCAAATCATCCCAGTTAAAAGGTACAGACTGTCAAATTAGATTTTTTTCAAAAGGTAAGACCCGTCTATATGCTGCATTTAAGTACTGTATAAAAAAGGATAGAAGATGGAGTGCCTGGGTGGCTCAGTAGTGAAGCATCTGCCTTTGTCTCAGGTAATGGTCCCGGGAGTCCCGGAATCAAGCCCTGCATGGGAAGGAAGGGGGAAGCCGGCTGCTCCCTCTCACTCTCCCTGCTTGTGTTCCCTCTCTACCTGTGTTTCTTTCTGTCAAATAAATAAATAAAATCTTCTTGAAAAAGGATAGAAGATGCACCCTGCTAATCCAAGTAAGAGAAAGCTGGAATGATATAAGAGTATCAGGCACAATAGATGTCAAAACAGAATATTATCAGGCTTTTTCAAAAGGTTACTTCATAAGGATAAAGGGGTTAATACATCAAGAAATTATCAAGAATATAAATATTTATATGATTGAAAACAAAATACATGAAGCAGAAACTGAGAGCACTACAGAAGTCAGCTAATCCATAATAGTTGGAGATTTCAATATTCTTCTCTCAATAGTTGATAGAGAAAATAGGTAGAAAATCTATAAAGTCAAAGAAGAATTAACAACATAATCCATCAATTTGACTTAGTCGATATTTTAGAACACTCCAATGAACAAAAGAATATATCTTCTTTTAGGTGTTCATGAAACATTGACCAAGATAGACATATTCTGGGCTATGAAAAACTGTCTCAATAAATTTAAAAGATTCAAGTTATAAAAAGGATGATCTCTGACCATAATATAGTTATTAGAATCAAAGACCGGAAGATCTCTAGAAAATTTCAAATATTTGTAAACTAAATAACACATTTCTAAATAACCCATGAAACAAATAATAAATCAACAAGAAAATTAGAAAGTATTTTAAACTAAGTAAAAATAAAAAGAGACTATTTCTAAATTTGTGATATGTGTTTAAAAAGTACTTAGGGGAAATTTATGGCATTAGAAAATGAAACCCAAGTAACAGAGGGAAAAACAATAAATCAGATCAGAAAGCAATGAAATAGAAACACAAACCCAGCAGAGAAAATAAATGAGAAGATCAATAAAATCTAGGCAGGCTAATCTGGAAAATAAAGAAAGGAGTCACAAATTACCAATATCCACAAAGAGATGGTTTTGCTTTTTTTTAAAGATTTATTTATTTGTTTGTTTGTTTGTTTATTCATTTGACAGAGAGAGATCATATGTAGGCAGAGAGGCAGGCAGAGAGAAAGGAGGAAACAGGCTCCTCTCTGAGCAGAGAGCCAGATGCAGGCCTCGATCCCAGGACCCTGAGATCATGACCTGAGCTGAAGGCAGAGGCTCAACTCACTGAGCCACCCAGGTGCCCCACAAAGAGATGTATTAACGGTCTAGATAACACCAGTATTAAAAGGCCACTAAAGTAATATTATAAAAGACTTTATGCCAGTACTTTCGGCAATTTAGAAAAAATGGAAAAATTTCTTGAAATACACAAACTTCAGAAAAAATAGATAACCTGAACAGTCTTATGTCTTTCAAAGAAATTGAATTTGGAGCTAAAATTTTCTCACAGAGAAACTTCAGGCCCAGATATTTTTACTGGTAAAATTTACCAGACATCTAAGAAAGAAAGAACACCAATCACAAAATACTGCAGAAGTTCAATGAAGAAGGAATACTTCCCAACTCAGACAATGAAGCAAGCATTATTCTATACTAACACAAGACAAGGACTACAAGAAAAGAACATTAAATAGAAATACCTCTCATGACATACATGCAAAACTACTTAGCAAATATTTTAGCAAATTGAATTCAAAAATATGCTAAAAGGCTACCAGGACCAAGGGGGGTTGGCTAGCCCACAAGTCCAATAATGGTTTATCATTTAAAAATCAATTAATATAATTCACTATGTCAATAAAGTAAAAAGAAAAAATCCACATGATATTTAATAAAATCCGATTCCCATTCCTGATAAAAATTCACAGAGAGGGAACTTTTTCAACCTAATAAAAGAAAAGAGGACATCTATGAAAAAGCTACAACTAACTTCATTCTTAATAATGCAAAACAAATCTCTTTCCCCTATGATCAGAAATGAGACAAAGATGTCCACCCTCATCACTTTTAGCCATGATTTTACTAGAGGTTCTTGCCAGTGCAGAAGGCAAAAAGAAAAAATAAACAAATGAAAGACATCCAAATTGAAGAGGCGGAAGTAAAAGTGTATTCGCAGATGACATGATTATAGAAAATCCTATGGAATTGATTAAAAAGCTACTAGACCTAGCAAGTGGACTCAAGATGAAGATCAATATACAAAAATCAGTTGAAATTCTTTATACTAGTAATAAAAAATCCAAAATTTTAAAAAGCAATACCACTAACAATAGCATCAAAATGTAAAATAGGGATAAGTCTAACAAAAGATGTGAGAAACTTATACAATGAAAACCATAAAATAGGGGCGCCTGGGTGGTGCTTGCTTCTCCCTCTCTTACTCCCCCTGCTTGTGTTCCCTCTCTCGCTGTGTTTCTCTCTGACAAATGAATAAATAAAATCTTTAAATAAATTTTAAAAAAAACATAAAACATTGCTGGGAGATGTAATAGATCTCTTACATACAAGAAGTCATAAGATCATGTTCCTGGGTTGGAAAACTCAATATTGCTAAGATGCCAATTCCCCTCAAATTGATCTATAGATTCAGTGCCTATCAAAACCCCAGCAGACAGTCTTGGAGAAATTGTCAAGTTTATTTTATTATGAAATTTAAAGGAAATACATCAAAACTGGAAAAGCCAAAACAAATTTGAAAAAAAGCACAAAGTTGGAGGACTCTCAACCATATATCAAGACCTAGTACAAAGTTACAGTAATCAAAATGGTATGTGTTTAGCATAAAGACAGATAAATGCATATGGAACAGAATAGAGTCCAGAAATAGACCAACAGATATATGGAAAACTGATTTTCAACACAGGTGAAAAGGAGACAAAATAATCTTTTCAACAAATATGCTGAAATAATTGGATACCAGTATGCAAAAATATGGTTTCCAATCCATACATCTCACTATAAATACTAATTAACTCAAATGAGATCATAGCTTTAAATGTAAATCTTACAACTATGTGACTTCCAGAAGAAAACAGCAATATTTTTATAATCTTAGGTTTAGATAAGATTTCTTAGATATAACCCCAAAAATAAAATGTTTTTTTAAATAGTTCAGGAATTATGCTCTTTGAAAGACATGAAAAGAATAAGAAGAGAAGCTACAAACCAAGAGAAAAGATTTACAAATCATATATATGAAAAAACACATGTGTTCAGATTACATAAAGAACTTCCATAACAACCTAATTAAAACATGGGCAAAAGACTTGATTGGACCAATTCTTCACCAAAGAAAATACACAGATGTTAAATAAAGCCAAAAGATGTTCAATACCATTAGTCATTAGGGAAATGCAAATTAAAGCCACAATGAGACCCTGCATCGCACACTTAAATAAAATGACTAAAATTAAAAACAGTGGCCATATGAGTCTTGGTGAGTTTATGGAGGAATTAGAACTTCCACACATTGCTGATGAAAATGTGAAATGATGTAAAATGATATGACCATTTTAAGAAATAGCTTGGTCGTTTCTTGAAAACTAACTATACCCCTACCATACATTTGCATTTGTTCTACACCTAAATGTTTACTCAAAGGAAAACAAAGCATATGTGTGCATGAAGTCGTGAATATGAATGTGCACAGCAGTTTATTTGTCATAGCAAAAACCTGGAAAACACTATGTCCATGGAGAGGTGAATGGGTAAATGATTTGTGTTATACCCATATAATGGGATATGTACCAAACATAAAAACAAATGAATTGGGGCGCCTGGGTGGCTCAGTTGGTTAAGCGACTGCCTTCAGCTCAGGTCATGATCCCGGGGACCCGGGATCCAGTCCCACATCAGGCTCCCTGCTCGGCAGGAGGCCTGCTTCTCCCTCTCTCACTCCCCCTGCTTGTGTTCCCTCTCTAGCTGTGTTTCTCTCTGTCAAATAAATAAAATCTTTAAAAAAAAAAAAAAAAAAACAACACAAATGAACTACACAATAACATGGATGGATCTCAGAATAATTATGTTCAGTAAAAGAAGGCCTAGAGGAAAGGATACATACTATACTCCATTTATGTAAATGTTCAGAAAACAGTGACTAATCTATATTAATATGTATAATTTATAATAGTCTACTGGAAAAAATGGATATTTTCATTATCTTGGTTGTGGATTAGCTCACCAACTTATATATATGTCAAAACTTGCAAATTTTATACTTTAATTATGTACATTTTATTGTATGTCAATTATACCTCAATAAAGCTGTTAATAAAAATCTTGCAAGTTAATGTTCCCCAATCGGATGACATTTACTTTGAGTCACCATCCAAAAACTTTACAAGGTTTATTTTTCCTCCTTCGTGTTTTTACAACCCTGGGAATTAATCTAGGAGAAAAGTCTTCACAAATCCTACCTGCCGAAGACCACAAATTATCAAATCTGTTGTCAAAGATGGACAACCACTGGTTTAGGGCTTGGTATATGAGCTATGGAATCAACACATTAAACTGACCGTGATAATTTTCCAGAAGTATCCTCAGCTCAAGTTAGCATGTCTGCCAAGCCACTACTGCGTACCATTTTTGCTGAAATTCTTGCACACATCCCACAAAATGGCACTATTTCATCAATGATCATTTGGCATCACAGTGGTTGCTTTGGGTGAACTCTACATATTTCCCAAAGCTGTCCATCTTAGAATCATCTTAAAGCAAATAGGCAGTCAAATCCCGAATGTTAAATGTACTATGTACTGTCTTTTTTTTTTTTTGATTGCTATAGAGAAGCTTCTAACAAAATTCCAATCCTCTAATAACTTTAATTATAAGGGAGGCGCCAAAAGCCCTAGCTTCATAGAGACTGTCTTTTGATCCCGTGACAAAGACCTACCTTTTGCCTCAGGCTCTAGCAGCCACTGCCAAATTTAGGGTGGCTTCTCCTGGCACAGTTTCAAGGTCTTCCTTGGAACTGGTGTGTTATACAATTTGGCACGTAACTGAAAATACGCATTTCCACCAAACTGGCTTATATCCTATAAGATAGCCTTGCTTACTTGTTGCTTTGAAACCCTCTCTGGAGTTTTGTGGGTGAAATCTGAAACCGGCCTCTGTACTCAGAGGGCAGAGAGAGGCAACCGCTCCAGGTTGGTAACAGGAAGATTTAAAAAGCAAAGGGAACTTACTACATACAAGGCTTGCCTTCGGCGGCAAGATGAGTGGAGCCCCACATCTGTCCGCCAAATCTTAGAAGTTTATAAAGAGGCCCTAACTGGATTCAGTCGTGCATGCCCCACAGATGTTCTCAACACATCACTATCTCAAGGTTGTGTCCTTGGAGCAGCCTCTGGGAGCGAGAAAGGAAAGCGGAGCCCACCTTCCAGGAAGGGTGGGGGACCCGATTGCCCAGGTCCAGCTCAGGGGTCAACTGGTGGCCATGCCTTCTCAATGACCTCTCCTAATACTCCTTTACAAATTAGTAGCCATTGTTGTAACACTTTCTACCTTGCTACTTCCCTTCTCAGAAGAAGGAGAAAGGCACACAACTGAGGTTAACATCATCTATAACACCACCTTAAAATTAGATATCCCGTGGGCAAGATTGATATTTAGGGGAAGAAGCCTCAGTTGAATGAATTTATCCTGAAATAATATTTTTTAAAGTCCTGATTTGATTAGGTTTATTCTGAATTGGCAAAATTAAATTTTTCATTGGCTGATGGAAATTAACATTTATGACAGAAATTAATTGTGATAATAAATTCTTAAGCTGTATTTTAGACATAATTAGGGCTCAGACTGATACATTTGCACCCATCAAGACAGCTTTCTTTCCTGCTGGGAAGAACCAGGCTCCTGGATGGTTTCATTCAGACTGTAATAGAGTGAATGAATCCTACAAGATTCCACGTAAGGGTCTCAGGTTAGAATTTAAAAGAATTCCACTATAAGGATAAAGGAGATTATGGAACAAGCTGATTGAAGGCTCTGGAACAGAAATGGTAATCTAACCCAGATTTACATCCAAGTTTATTCGAATCCAAACCCATGTTCTCTCTCTTTCTGAAGAGGTAGCCCAGGGTTTGAAGGCCAGTTCACCAGTTTGGCATCTGGGCATCATGGTCTCCTATGTGAAAGGAAAGATTACAGAGATCTGGAAATGTGAGACAGCATTTGTGAATACCTTCCCTTAGCAAGTGTTTAACACCTTTTTTTAAAAAATTATAACCATCTAGCAGAATGTCAGGTGGTATGTGGAGAACCTTAGGGACCAACCCAAAAAAGGAGGCTTTCATAGCTAATGGTCAGTTTTCTGGTCAAAGAGAAGTGTATTCAAATTGGCAGGAAAGAGGCAACAGAAGTTTTGAATGGGCTGTACATGATTAGGTGGGAGTCAGAGAAAGTCAAGAGAATATTTATACTTGCTTTCTCAGCTCCTGTCTACAGTATTATTTGCTACATAAATCTGGCAGGGGCTTTGTTCAGACGAGTTCAAAATGCCTGCAGAGCCGATGGCCCCACCTTTTGGAGATTATTACTTCACCTACATCTGTTGGGAGAAAACTAATAGAACTTCCCATTAAAGGGATTTCTGAATCCAAAATTTACTCATTTTCTGTGGTCGTCTGATCTGATCTCTTTACATATTCGCCAGTGTTCAAGGATTTCAGTTTGATTGGTTCTGTTTTACCTTGACTCATGCTTTCAGGCCACTCCATTTACCATCCAACTTTCCCTGACCCCCTACGAGAACAAAAACAAAAACAACCATCCAAAAAACCTTTCTGAGAGTATGTTTCTAAGTACCAGCCTTACCCATATGTTATAGCTTCTAAGATTATAAAATCAATACAAATATTTTTCTTTTGAGACAGATTTCATCATCGCAGCCATGAAAGAAACATAAGATGATTTTTAGTGTTGATTTTTTGAAGATGAGGACGCCTAGGGAATGGTCTGTTTGTTGGAAGATGAGTCACATTTGGCAAAGGTTTAAATGAAACTGCGAATTTGATAAATCTGTCCAAGGTTTAAGAATATTCAGACATCTTTCTTCTCAAGAAAATCCCCATGGATCTCTTCAAGAACAAAAGCTTCTCTACAATGGCTTCAAATGATTCAGACATAACTTCCTGCATATGCCACAAAGGGATTTCTTTACTTTTAGTAAGACCATTAGCTAGCTTGCCAAGTTCTTCAGCATAACAAAATTATAGGCCGTTTCTCTCTTGGGCATGCTGAAATGGTGAAAATTGCCCAGAGAAAATTGAAACCCTGATAATTGATTTTCTTGCTGTTTTCCAAAGACCCAAACCTTTCTAAGATTAAATTCAAACTTTTCAGGAAGAACACACTCAAGACCATAGGGAATACTGCCAGATTCTTAGAACAGTTTCACAGCTAAAACCTATACATGACATTACTTCAGACACAGATTTAGAATTAAATTATTTTTCTAAAATAGAACTCTGAGCTTATGCAGAATCAGCTAATTTAATTATGTTGCTCACTTCATCCTTGGAATCTGGGAGCCAAGAATTAAAAATGAAAAACAACAACAACAAAACCAAACAGGTAACTGTTGGCTGTGAAAAAAATGCTTCACATTATAAACTCGATATTGAAAAATAAATCTTTCTCCCCATTAGTGAGCTTCAGATAGGGACTTTGTTGACCAAATGACTGAAATGTGAGACCTTTAGTTTCCTCAAAAAATACACTTCTGAGTGATTAGACCGTGTTGTCCATGTACTTATGTGGTGTATGTGTTTCCAAATCAAGATACTTTGTCCACAAGACACAGACTAGGTCACACAATACCATTGTTAGTTGATACATGAAAAACATGTTCAACAGTTGAAGGAAACTTTATACATGTATGGAAGTTTTGACCATACAAACACTTGGGTACCTTTTCTAGGATAACTGTTCCACAAGAATATTTGGACTATTCAGAAAAGTTCTTTGAATCATTATGTCTTGAACATGAGACACTAATATTTAAAATCTCAACCAATATTAATGCCCTTTATTCCTGAAGGCCTAGATCAGAAGAAGGGGTTCATGGAGAGGTCTATAAGGTCATTGCCTTCAAATTCTGGCCAGTCTTGCCCTTGGAACATCCACATTCCATCTTAGAGTGAATATTTGTTCTTTTTTTCCAGAGAATCCCATATCCCTTATGGTGGTAGGTAACAGTATTCCAGTTTTCCTTTGAGTGAACAAACTCATCCCTACTGCATATGTGTGGGAAATAGTCACTCCATTTTACTTCAGATGTGGAACCTAAGCCAAATTGTTCATTTTGCCATGTACTCCCTGCCCAACCACAGTGATTGGTTGAAGGATGAGATTGGGCCCAGTAACCCAAAGTAAGACCCAGAAAGAATGTGTGTGCATCTCTAGAATTATGAAGAAGCTACAAGAAGTGATTCTCTCTCTCTGCAGAACTTAAGAGTAGAATAATATGGATCTTGGTCCATGGTGGGCCACAGAGTAGATCCTAGAAATGGACTGTAGTGATACTGTTTGAGCACAGAATTGAGCAATACCTAAAATTAGCTCCATTTCATCAAAAGAAATATTAAATGTTAAGTCAGTTCAATCTTCAAATATTCACAATGGAAAAAAAAATCCTAATTGACACTTGAGCTTCTCCATTGCTCAATAAACAACATGTGCATTTTATATCTTGATAAGATTATTGTTAGGAAAAAAATTTTTGAAGGGAACTTTCATTAACCTGAGAGAGAACAAACACAAGCATAAAAAGCTATATTTGGGGGCGCCTGGGTGGCTCAGTTGGTTAAGCCACTGCCTTCGGCTCAGGTCATGATCCCGGAGATCCGGGATCGAGCCCCGCATCGGGCTGCCTGCTCAGCGGGAAGCCTGCTTCTCCCTCTCTCACTCCCCCTGCTTGTGCTCCCTCTATGGCTGCGTTTCTCTCTGTCAAATAAATAAATAAAATCTTTAAAAAAAAA
>PITA01028819.1:0-18774 GCA_004023965.1 Spilogale gracilis | reverse complement strand
AAAAAAAAAAAAAGAGACTATTTTAGAGCAGCTTCACTATCACAGCAAGAAGGTACAGAGGGTTCTCATGTACTCCCTGCCCTCACACAAGGACAGCCTCCCTGCTGTCAACAACTCACAGCATCCTACAATTCATGAACTAAATCAACCCATCTTTCTCCCTCCATGTCCATAGTTTACATTGGTTTCCCTCTTGGTGTTGTGTATTCTATGGGATTTGACAAAGCTATAATTTGTCCACCATTGATTCACAGTTATCACATCACACAGAGTGGTTTCACTGTAAGTGATCTCTGTGCTCCACTGACTTGTCCCTCCGTCCCCTGAATTCTTGGGAACTACTGTTTTGTATTTTTTTTTCTTCCTCATCTCTACAGCTTTGCCTTTCTCGGAGTGTTACAGAATTGGAGTCATTCAGTATTTAGCCTTTCCAGATTGATTTCTCTCACTTGGTAATATGCATTTCAGTTTCCTCCATGTCTTTTCTAAGGAGCTTTCTGAATGTTTAGTGTTGATGGAATTGCCCCAGGTCACTCTAGTCCTTGGTGATACTTCTGAACCCCAGGGATGAGGAGTTCCTATAATTTTCCATGGAGACAATCAGGTGGTCATCCCAGGAATGTGAATGGATCGGGAGTGGACTTTTTACTAGAAACATGGCATACTGGAAGGATCATCAGGGCTCTAAGAGAACATGATGTTGTATCCAGAATCCTGTACTCAATTATACTATTTATTGAAAGTGAGCTCTAAATAAAGACATTAATTAGAAATCCAAGACTCAGAAAGTTTACCTCCCAGAGAACATTTTTTTTTGTTCTCTTTATCCAGGATCTCACTGTTTTAGAGTTTTTTGCTTTGTTTTCTTTTTCAGAGTCCACAAATAGTGAGATCATATAGTATTTGTCATTCTCTGAATTATTTCATTTAGCTAAAGCCTTTAAGGTTCACCTATGTTGTTGCAAGTAGCAAGATTTTATTCTTTTTCATAACTGAATAATGCTACATTATACATATAAGTATATTATCATTATTATATATGTGTATATATACACACACATATACCAGAATTAAATATATACCACAAGTTTTATATATGTGTATCTCTATCTCTCTATCTTTATCATCTCTATCTCTATATCTATCTCATATTTTCTTTTTTTTAAAGATTTTATTTATTTATTTGACAGAGAGAGAGATCACAAGTAGGCAGAGAGACAGCGGAGAGAGAGAGGAAGCAGGATCCCTGCCGAGCAGAGAGCCCCATGCAGGCCTCGATCCCAGGACCCTGAGATCATGACCTGAGCTGAAGGCAGAGGCTTAACCCACTGAGCCACCTACGCTCCCTATCTCATATTTTCTTTATCCCTAAGTGATCAACGCATAGGTTGTTTTCATATCTTGGCTGCTGTAAATATGATGCAATGGACATGGAGGTGCATATATCTCTTCAAATTACTGATTTTCATTATCTTTGGTTGAATACCCAGAAGTGGAGTTCCTGGACCATCTGGTAATTTTATTTTCAATTTTTAGAGGGAACTTCACACTGTTTTCCATAGTGGCTGTATCAATTCACATTCCCACCAACTGTGTGTAAAAATTCCCTTTCTTCCATGTCCTTAACAATAGTTATTATTTCTAATCTGTTGAGGATAGTCATTCTAATAAGTGTGAGGTAATGTGTCATTGTGCTTTTGTTTAGCATTTCCATGTAGAATAGGATGTTGAGAATCTTTTCATATACCCTTAGGCCATCTGACAAAGTCTTGTTTGGAAAAACATGTAGTCAGATCCTTTGTGCATTTTTAAATTATATATTCTTTCCTTTTTTGCTACTGAGTTATATGGGTTTTTAAAAAATATATTTTGGATATTATTCCATTATCAGATGTGATTTAGAAGTATTTTCTCCCATTCAGTAAGTTGTTTTTCAATTTTTTGGATGATTTCCTTCTGCTGTGTTGAAGCTTCTTAATTTGACCTAATTTCATTTCACTTATTTATTTTTGTTCTTGTTGCCTTGTTTTTGGAGTCAGATCTAGAAAATCATAGCCAAGATTGATGTCAAGGGGCTTACTAGATAAATTTTCTTCTAGGAGTTTTTTTTTTTTTTTTATAGTTTCAGGTCTTAAACTGAAGTCTTTGATCCATTTTGTCTTAGTGATGGTATAATATTCCAGTTTCATTCTCTTGCATGTGGCTGTCCTGTTGACTCAATACCATTTATTAAAGAGACTGTCCTTATTTCTTTTTTATATTCTGACATCGTTTGTCATAAATAAACTGTATATACTTGGGTTTATTTTAGGGTACCCATTATATTCCATGGGTCTATGTGTTTTTGTTATACTAATGCCATACTGTTTTGATTACCATAGCTTTGCAATATAGTTTGAAATCAGGAAGTTTGATACTTCATTTGTTCTTTATCAAGATTTCTTTGACTACTCAGGTTTTTTGTGATTTCATACAAATCTTAGATCTGTTTCTTCTATTTCTGTGAAAAATGCAGGGATTGACTTGAACCTGTAGATTGCTTTTGGTAGTATGGACATTTTAACAATAGCATTTCCTTCAGTCCATGAGTACAGAATAGTCTACATTTATTTGTGTTTTCTTCATTTTCTTACATCAAGGTCTGAGAGTTTTCAGCACATCTGTCTTTCACCTTCTTGGTTAAATTTATTCCTAAGTATTTACTCTTTTATTCTTTTTTAAAAGTGCAACTAGGGGTGCCTGGGTGGCTCAGTTGGTTAAGCGACTGCCTTCAACTCAGGTCATGATCCTGGAGACCCGGGATCGAGCCCCACATCAGGCTCCCTGCTCGGTGGGAAGCCTGCTTCTCCCTCTCTCAGTCCCCCTGCTTGTGTTCCCTTTCTAGCTGGGTTTCTCTCTGTCAAATAAATAAAATCTTTAAAAAAAAAGTGCTACTAAATAACTTTTGCTACTATAACAGATGTATGATATTTTTATTGAAGTATACTTAACATATAATGTTATTTTGTTTCAGGTGTAGAATATAATGAGTAGAAAAAGCCTATAAATTACTCAGTGTTCATCACCAAAAATGTGCTCCTAATCCTCTTTATATATTTTACTGATCACTCCACCCACCCACCCATCCACCTCCCCTCTGGGAACTGGTGAGTTTGTGTTCTGTGTTTCAGGGTCTCTCTTTCTCTCTCTTTTTCTACTTCTTCCTCTGTTTCTTTTGTTTCTTAAATTCCACTTATGAATGAAGTCATATGGTATATATCTTTCTGCATATGACAAGATCTTATTCTTTTTTAATTTTTATTTTATTTATTTACATGTCAGAGAGAGAGAGAGAGAGAGAGAGAGAGCACAAGCACGG
Organism: Spilogale gracilis; assembly: GCA_004023965.1. Lineage (NCBI taxonomy): Eukaryota > Metazoa > Chordata > Mammalia > Carnivora > Mephitidae > Spilogale > Spilogale gracilis. The sequence goes on along the minus strand of PITA01028819.1, from coordinate 15,416 downwards.
GTAGTGAGAGAGGGAGAAGCAGAATCCCCAATGAGCAAGGAGCCTGATGCAGGACTCGATCCCAGGACCCTGGGATAATGACCTGAGCTGAAGGCAGATGTTTAACTGGCTGAGCCACCCAGGCATCCCCAGCAAGATCTTATTCCTTTTTATGGTTGAGTAATATTTACTTTATATATACATCTTTTATGTTTTGCATATACACATAAACTATGTTTTATATATACATGTGTAATCACATCTTCTGTATCCATTCACCTATGGATGGAATTATATTTTATTTTTTGAAGCTGTTGTAATTCTTTTTAAAAAAGATTTTATTTATCTATTTGCCAGACAGAAAGGAAGAGTGAGTACAAGCAAGGGGAGTGGCATGCAGTGGGAGAAGAAGGCTCCCCACTGAGCAAGGAGCCTAGTGTAGGACTCAGTCCCAGGACCCTGTGATCATGACCTGAGCTGAAGGCAGGCACTTAACTGACTCAGCCACCCAGGCATCCCTGATTCTGTTGTAATTCTAATTGTTTTCTTAATTTGTCTTTTAGCTAGTTGATTTTTAGTGTACAGAAATGCAAGAGATTTTGTATACTCATTTTGTATCTTGAAATGTTACTAAATTTGCTCATTACTTTGAACAAGTTTTGGTGGAATTCTTGGGTTACTTCTTCTTTTGTGGTGTGGATGACTTTTATATCTTTTTCTTTCCTGATTGCTATGGTCAGAACTTCCAGTACTATTTTGCATAGAATGGTGTGACAAGGCAAGCTTACCTTTTTCCTGATCTCAGAGCAAAAGATTTCTGCCTTTCACTTTTGAGTATGTTGTTAGCTGTCGGCTTGCCTCTATGGCTTTTATTATATTTACTTTCCTTCCTTCTATGCACATTTTGCAGAGAATTTTATTTATGAAAAGATATTTAATTTTGTCTTTTTGTTTGCTGCAAATGAGTTGACCATCTAATTTTCATTCTTTATTCCATTTATGTGGTATATTACATACATTGATTTGCTCATATGAAATTATGCTTGTTCCCTGGAACACAAATAAAATAAATCCCATTTGACCTTGATCTATGATTCTTTTGATATGATGTTGAATTTTATCTGCTAGTAGTTTGTTGAAAAAATTTGCATCTATCCTCATTAAGGATACTGGCTTGGGGAAAGGAAGAATGCTGCAGAGCAGGAGGACTTTAGTCTCTCCTTGTCCCACAAACCCAACCAGATAACTATCAATTCATCCTGAATACCCCAGAAATTGACCTAAAGACCTACAGAACAAGCTCCACAACTAAAGAGAGAGAGAAGAGGTCATGTTGAAGAAGGTAGGAAGTGTGCAGTCATGGTTTAGGGGAGAAAGGGATGTTGGGTGCTGTGGGGGGCATGCATGTGGAGAAGGTGTGTGTGTGTGTGTGTGTGTGTGAGAGAGAGAGAGAGAGAGAGAGAGAGAGAGAGAGAGAGAAGTAGAGAATTAGAGGAGCACATCGGGGAACACACCAGGAGAACATTATCCCACAGCCGTTGGCTTAGAAAACAAGAGGGGTTAAATATTATGAGTTTTTGCGACCAGCTTGGCTTAAAGCCTGGAGTTTTAAAGGTCAGCAGGCTTGGCTGTATTTGCTTCTGGAAATAAGGCAGGCAAACAACCCTGGTCAGCCAGCTTGGAAACAGGGATCTGAAGAATGCTTAGGGCACAAAAGGGAGAGATTTTTCCTCTTCTTAAAGGATGACCTTGAAAAGAAGTATTCATACCAATGCCTCTCCTGAAACAATTCATCTTCCTTACACCATTTACCTTCCATCCACCACAGCTCCAACTGCTGGAAGGAACACAAGGCCAATATTGGCAGCCTAAGTTGTTTACACCAAGCCCCACCTCCCAGCACTCTAGTGAGGCTGACTTTCTCAATCAGCTAGCTGAGGTCCCAGTATGGAAGCCCCACCCCATGAAGAAAGCACAAACCCCTGCCCAAAGTGTTATTAAAATTCTTTTTAATGAAAAAAATTTATTTTATTTTACTTTGAAAGAGAGTGTGTGCATATGCAAGTGGGTGGGGAGGAGCAGAGGGGGAGGGAGAGAGAGAATCTTAACCAAGCTCCATGCCCAGTGCAGAGCTCATCAAGGACTCATTAACCCTAAGATCATGATTTGAGCTGAAATCAAGAATTGGACACTTAACTGACTGAGCCACTCAGGTGCCCCCAGATCAAAGAGTTTTGAGTGCAAAGGAGAGACCAAAACTGACAAAGACAAACAAGGGCAGAAAATCTCCAGAAATAATGACAAAACAGTTATGAAATGGTACTAAATATATATCTATCAATAATTACTTTGAATGTAAATGGACTAACACTCCAATCAAAAGATATTGGGTGTCAGAATGGATTGAAAAAATGTATATGATACCTATAAGTCTCATTTTATTCTATTATTTTTATAAAGATTTTGTTTATTTATTTGAGAGAGAGGGAAAGTGCAAGTGAGAGAGCACAAGCAAGGGGAGCAGCAGAGAGAGGGAGAAGCAGATCCTCTACTGAGCAGGGAGCCCAATGTGGGGCTCAATCTCAGGATCCTGAGAACCAACTGCAAGGCAAAGATGCAAGCTCACACATGAACTTGACAACTGGCTGTGGATACAGATGAACACATGTAGACACAGGGGATGAATGTCGACTTCTCACCAGTCTGGGTGCTAACATTGGTGGAAGAATCTCAGGGAGAATACAGCAGGGCTGCTCTCAGAGTACCCCTACCCTTTCCTGGGTTTCTTTGCTGAAGGTGTTCAAATAATCCTGCACATGCCTCAGGTAAATGCTGTAGGAGCCCTACCCTCTGGAATGATGAAAGTGAAACTGGTTCTCCCCCCTTTTGAGAACTGGTGTGATTTCCAGGAATAGAACCTGAAAGCAGCCATAACTTATTTCCCGCCACTTGGCCTGAGGTCCTGCCACCATTATCCAGAAATTACACAGCTCTGAGCAGGTTAGGCACTGGAACAGAAAACCCTGCAATTTCATCTTCATAACTCCGTTTCTGTCCTCTCTAAGTTCTTCCTAGGACACCCCAACCCAACACAATTCCCATCTTTCCTTACAGAGCAACCTGGGCATGGAACCAGTTTGAATGGTCCCAGAGGGAACTGTCTCTGCTTAAGGGCTGGACTCTTTCCCAGGGAGGGGTAACTTTCCAGGAAGACCACTCATGCCTGCCTGATTGTAGTCACCCTCTGCTTCCTGGAGCAGGTAAGTGAGAGAGCTCCTACAACTCAACTTGGCTAATAACTCTGCTCTTGTGAAGACATGAAAAGTGGAGCATGACATCAAGGCAGGAGGGCTGGGGGGCTGGCTTACTCTTTCAGTGAGCAGTCACAATTGGGACCCTATTGACATTTCTCAGGACAAAACTTAGCACACAAACTCTTTGGCTGCTCCAAATCCATCCAGCCCTCCAGTGTGGAGGCAATGGGCCTATCACCTCCATGTTCAATTAGTTAGCTGATTAATGGCATTGAGATTTGCCATTAATATTCTCTCAGGGTCTAAGTAGGATGTAAGGCAATGACAACTTCAGAGGGTAACCTGGAGTTGGGAGAGTCTATCTGGAACACTAGCTTAACCTTCTGTGGATTAGGGACTAGAGGTGTTGTTTCAGGGACAAGGAGTCTAACAGACATTAGATAATGTATAACAGTGCCCTTGTGTATCTACATTGGAGAAACTATCCCTGTTGATAGACATCAACACCATCCTTTACCTCAGTGAGGTGGACTCCTGAAATATTTTTTGCCGTATCAGGTCCTTTTATGCTTCATGCCCATTGATGATGTTGATGTTTATTATACTTTCCTAGAATAAATCAATAGGTTGATTTTTTTTCATTCCTCATCCTTTCCCTATGATGATAAAATGGGGGTAATTTGAGGCTTGGTCCACGTTGGGTTCAAACTAAAAATGTCCTTGATGCCTTAGATTTCTTGTCTGGTACAAGCCTGATCTCTGCTTCATGGCTCAAGATAATTGGGCATGATATGAATTATATAGACCGTGCCTGGGAAATCCACTAATGAGTGTTTTCATTTCTGCTTCTTAGGTCATGAAATATATCTGGTGCATTATAACAAGAGTTCAAAAAATATTACCCAGTGTAATAGAACACAGTGAGTTAAAATAAAAGGTAAGCAGATAAACTCTGTTTTCAGGTGCATGCATGTGTGTGCACACATGTGTGTTGAGTGTTTACTTAGTTCCTATGTGAAATGCATCTCTCACTACTGGACTCATTCAGAAGACTGAAAGATCTGCTCACAGGGTCTGGTTCTTTTGCAAGCACTTCTGCCCTCTCTAGTTGAATTAATCCCTAGGCTCCATCTATAAAGATCTATGTCTATTTACTCAGGGACCCTCAAATTCTGTTTAGAGGAGAAAAATTAGAGGCTTAACATGAGTAGGATCTACAAGAAGGAAGTTTGAGGGTGGGGGCACTTGCACCTCAGCTTGTCTCTGATGGTTTCTCCTCAACTTCTGGGTCAGTAATCTGAGCTTCAATATCCTGCAGACACATATGTACTGACCACTCCCAGAATAACCTGAAACTTCTCATGGAGTTATCCTTGTTCCATCCTGTGATAGTTGTGACACATGGGCACAGTGCTGCCTAAAAGAATCCTGAGAGGGTCCCATATGCAGGGTTGTCTAGCACCAGGTGCAGAACAGCAACCAGATGGGCAGGTAGTGAGATATAGGGAGCTTGTGTTGCATGGCCTCAATCACTTCCCTTCAATAGGGTCTGGCACAGGGACTTGGGTGAGAAGACATGTGAAAAGTCCATGGTCAGACATAGTCATAGAGATGGTCTGGAAAAGTGTAGGTTTGTGCTCATCTCCGACACCTACCTTGTGGTGGTGGGGTCATACTCTGCCCCAGCCCCTACTTGCTTACCAAAGAGGTATGGTAGAATTGGCTTCAACATTTCAGATGACAGATTTCGGAAGCAAAGTTAATTTATCCATCAACCAGTAAGTGGAGTATATGCAATGGTATATTGTGTTTCATTCATCTAACAGAACTATGTCCCATACCTGCTGGGAAATACGGGTACCAGGCAGAGTCTAGGGAATTATTAACTGTAAGTGCAAAGACTTGTGTGTGTATTTTTATGATACTAAGTGTCTAACATGGGATGACAGAATACTTTTTGGGACTTTAAACTTTTGAAGATACAGGGTTTTCTTCAGTTGATCTAACATGTGGGAAGTCAAGGTGAGATGGGTACATGTGGAAGTTGTGATGAGATTTAGAAAAACCAGGAAAAGAAATCAAGGGCTGTATCCCAGGTTCTATGTTCTGGCTGGCTTGGGCGCCACAGGAACACTGATAAGGACATACAACCTTTTCCATCCCATGCTAGGGGCAAATTTACAGGCAAACAGAATATATAGCATGCTGAGGGGCAGCAGAAATCCCTTCACACATCTAAGCCAGTGAACCTGGAACCCATCCAAGAGATTGTCTCCCTGAAGCCTTGATGGTAGTTCAGGCCTCCCAGAAACCTCTATGTATCCCATAAACAAGAATCTAGGCTATTCTGGATAATAGTCAAGAGAGATCTCAAAGAAGGCTTTGAGTACAAGGGAAAGGACTACTCTTATTCTTATTCCAGAATGTTCTTTCAGCCAGCCCAGAGCTCCACTTTTTGACTTATAGCCATCTTTAGCTATGTGTACTCTGCCCAACACCATGTCATTTACCCCTTCACCCAGCTCAGGGCACCTCTACTCCCTGTAAGAAGAGGCACCATCTTTGCTGACCTACTGCACATCTCCTGATGGAAGGCCCTGAAAACTTTGTGAGTACAGGCCTCAGGAGATTCTGGTTCCCAAGCAGATGGGATCATGATCACATCATAATCCATCAGCTTCCCTCCCTCTGAACTCCCAGCATCTCCTGATCATTTCATTAGACATCTTTATCTCCCAGTGGGGGTTAGGTTCCCTGCAACATTGTCTGAGAAGTGGGGACACATTATGAGATTTCCCTTCACACTTGGAAACCAGTGAGTTTAATGTGGAGTGAGGATGGGAATTGAGAGAGAACTATGATTTCCATTCTCTCCCCCAATTAGTAAGGGTGCATCCAGGGAGAGGTAAAGTGTAGTTGACAGCAATAAGTGGACCAACATCCCCAGGAGAAGCATCTCATCATCCAACCATCACTCAACCCCTGTGGCTGGAGATTCAGCATTTACTAGGATTATCCTCCCTTCCTGTTCAGACAGAAAAAAAGAATCACGCTGTGAGTTTAAATCTTGGATCCTGGGTCATTGCTGTGCTATTTGAGGCTGTTTCTCATCTGTGAGACACTGTTTCTTGATCTGTGACCAGGAATAATACTATTGTTTGTCTAATAGAGCTTCGAGAAGATTAATCCAGAAAAGGCATGCAGAAGATCCTGCCCAGACAGACTCACAGATCAGAATCTTCATACACTGCAGTAAGAGTTGGAGGGAATAAGAAGAACCAGAGAAAAGTCTTCCATAGAGATCCTAAGACCAGAGAGAATTCACCAAGCAGTTGCCGGGAGGCCTTTCCAGACCTTCACTTGGATCTTAGCATGAAGCCCTCCATGAAGTCCTGTGAGGTGGGTAACATGGTTTCCCTGCTGCACAAGACACTGGGGCTCAGTTTTCAATGTGAAAACATTCACATTACCATGGGGGCCAAGCCTATCTGAAAACTCAGTCAGGGATCTTGGCAATTTTCTCATTGGAAGAAAGCACCCAGAGAAGTCTGGGGGCCAGTCATGCAAGAAGTACACACCAGTGGAGAGGAAAGCCAGTGTGGTAGGTAACAAGCGGCACCATAGCACTTACAGTTCAAGATAAAATTTGTCCCACAGACAGGACTGAAGTCCTTTTGAGCAGAAACTTGAATATTTGGATGTGAGGTCTCATCTCCAACAACATCAGAAGACCCCCATAATGAGGCCTCACAAGAAAACTCCTCAGCAAAGAATCAGTCTTGAATTAGAAAAAGTTTTAACATTTGCATTTGTAGACACAGAGATAGTAGATATCTTAAGGGAAATTATCACAGCAAGCAGCCATAAATTGTGGTATTGTGAAAGGTCCACAAGGCAGCACTGTGTACGTAGCTGATTCTGCCTGATAAAATGTTGCAATATTACTGCAGGGCTCAGCTTACAAGAAAAAGTTAATGGAAGAGCTGAATTACTTGTAACAGTAATCACAACAAAGATAAACAATCAAGTACAAATATAAGTATTGACTTAAATGTCAGTAGGATATTATTTGGAAAGCTTGTGTAACTTAAATGTTGAAGTGGATGAGGGACAGGGATTTCTTAGGTGTGTAGTTAGTGATGAAAGATAATGGAAAATGGGGGGAAATGCACTTTTCACTGCTGTTAAAAATAATTAAATTGTTCTTGACTTTGAAGACACATGTATTGAGGATATGTCCGTTCTCAGGATTATATGGTATAGAGAGATGGCACAAGTTTGCTTCTGCCTGGCCTGGGGACATCCCTAGTGAGACATCGTGCTCACCCAGTCTGGGTGGAAGAGTACCTATACCTTCCTGTGTCCTGACTGAGTGACTCTCACAATGTTCTGGTCAAGTCCCCTCCGTCTATAATCTGCTTAGGAGCTCACTATTGGCAAAACAGCGGCAGAGCATTCCTCAATGGTCTCCTCTGAGCCCCCTAGCATGTGCACATCTCCTAAATGAGCATGTCTACTGATTTTATTTTCAATAATTTTTGGGGATATAATTTACACATTCTATGATTCACCCCTTTAAAGTTTTCAGTAGCTTTGAATATACTCACAAAGTTGTACACCCATCATAATCAAATTTAAAACATTTTCATTATCCAAAAGATATCCTGTACCTCTTGACTTCCACCTCTCTTTACCCTCATACCATTCACCCTTCAGATCTAGGAAACCCCCAATATATTTTCTGTGCCTAAGGATTTGTCTCTTCTGGACATTTTGTCTGAATAGAATCATAGAATACATGGTCTGATGGGCTGTCTTCTTTCACTGAGCATAATGTTTTGGGGTTCATCCATATTGTGGCTGGTATCAGTACTTCATTTATTTTTCTTGCCCAATACTGATCTCTTGTATGGATGGACCACTTTTGTTTACCTATTGAACAGTGAGGGGACAACTGTGTTAATTGTACCTGAGAGCTATTATAAATAATACTGCTGTAAACATTTGCATGCAGGTTTTACATAGATGTATGTTTTTAAAAAGATTTTATTTATTTATTTGACAGAGAGGGAGATCACAAGTAGGCAGGGAGGCAGGCAAAGAGAGATGAGGAAGTAGGCTCCCTGATGAACAGAGAGCCTGATGTGGGCCTGAATCCCAGGACCCTGAGATCATGATCTGAGCTGAAAGCAGAGGCATTAACCCACTGAGCCACCCAGGCGCCCATAGATGTATGTTTTCATCCCTCTTATGTATATACTTAGGAATGTAACTGCTGGGTCATTTGGTGACTCTGTTTAAATTATTTTATTAGTTTTATTGAAAGAGAATTGGCATACATCACTGTACGAGTTTAAGGCATATAGCATGATGATTTGACTTATATTGAAATAATTGCAATAGGTTCAGCTAACATCCATCATCTCAATAAAAGGAAAAGGAAAAAAGGAGGAAAAGTTTTCCATGTGATGAGCACTCATAAGATATATTCCCTTCACAACTTTCATAAATCATGCAGTGCTGTTATCTGTGGTAATCGGGTTGTACATTATATACATTACTAGTAAGTACTAGTACTTACTTATCTTATAACTGAAATCGTGTACCTTTTGAACACTTCTTCCAATTCTCTCTCCTCTCACCCTGTGATAAATTCAATCCACAAGTCTGTTCTCCTTTTCTATGCATTTATTTTATTTTAACTTTAGATTCCATGCATCAATAGATCATGCAGCATTTGTCTGCCTGATTTATTTTACTTAGCATAATGCTTTCGGTGTCCATACATTTACAAATTGTAGGATTTCCTTATTTTCTATGGTTAAATATGTTTAAAATTTTGACAAATATCAAACACTCTTCCAGAGGCTTCCCATTTATCATCCAAGTGCCTTTTCAGGGAGCTGAGTTGGATATGACACCTTCAGTTTGGGTTACCAAATCTGATGATTTCTCTGTCAGTCTGTGTGCCTGGCCCTTCTTATTCCCCTACTTTCCCTATTTCTGCAGGTCACTCCACTGCTTAGTGATGCGACACAGCCCACCCACTCTCTTCACACACCATTACTTGCATCCTCCACCTCTGATATGCCGTACAATATGGGCTGGAGTGTATTACCTAAGGAGACTGCCATAAACATGGATAAGGCCTTGGGAGGAGGGAAGTTGCTGGATATGGTCTCTGTGGGCAGGGAGACCCTGAAGACAGCATCCAGTGCCCCAGTGAGCATTGCAGTGACTGGGGACTCGGGCAACGGCATGTCCTCCTTCATCAATGCACTCCGGGGAATTGGGCATGAGGAGGAGGACTCAGCTCCCACTGGGGTGGTGAGGACCACCCAGACTCCCACTCGCTACTTTTCCTCCCACTTTCCCAATGTGGTGCTATGGGACCTACCCGGAATGGGGGCAGCTACCCAAAGCCTGGAGAACTATCTGGAGGAGATGCAGTTTAGCCAGTATGACCTCTTCATCATCATTGCATCTGAACAGTTCAGCATGAATCTCATGAAGCTTGCTAAAACTATACAGGGCCTAAGAAAGAAGTTCTATATCGTCTGGACCAAGCTAGACAGGGACCTCAGCACAAGTGCCCACTTGGAGGAACGACTCCTGAAGAATATTCAGGACAATATCTGGGAGAATCTCCAAAAGGAGGGAGTGTGTAAACCCAACATATTCTTGGTCTCTAGCCTCGACCCCTTATTACATGACTTCCCAAAGCTTAGGAGCACCTTGCACAGGGACATTTCTGACATCAGATACCATGGTCCCCTAGAGAATCTGTCCCGCACTTATGAGAAGGCCATTAATAACAAAGTGATCACTTACAGGGGGAAAATAGCTTCAAAGTCTTTTGACACCCTTGGCATCTGGAATGCAGATGATCTGGGGGAAAGTTTGATTGCCTACCACTTGCTCTTTGGTATAGATGATGAATCTCTCCATCAGATGGCTCAGAGTATGGGGAAAACCATGGAGGAGTACAGGGCCATTATGAAGTCTCGAGATCTATACACTGTCCTCAGAGGGGACTGGTTATTATCTTGTGTGAATTGTAATACAGTTTCTTGCTTATATTCAATTCTGAGATATATCCCACTGTTAGGTGGCTTTATTTTCAACTCCCTGAGAAAGTGGAAACACAGACGCCTTCTTGAAATCGTTGCCGAGGACACCAAGGCTATCCTGAAGAAAATCCTGACAGACTCCATCATCTGAAGAAGTGATGTCTCAGAAGTCTCCTTCTGGAGGGAAGTCAGGACACCAGGGATCCTGTCCTCACAATGTTCCCTATCTGAACTTTCAATCAAGCTCAATTACTTCCACTTTCATTGCTTCTAAGTTCCTTGAGGTATATGAGATGACTTGCTCATTTTGAACTCATGTGAGGAAATCCCCAAATATGTTGTACTTTTGTCATTTATTAAATGAAATTGTATCCAAAGGTGGAAGAAAAGATCTGCTCAATCTGAATACAATCTCATTCTCACATCCATTTAACATCATTTTTCTGATGTCCATGTTCTTTCACTTCTCATCTCACACTCTGTGGACTCACACAGTCTTGACCTACTCGTAGGTCAGTGGGAGACACTTTAAGATGCCCTTTCATGTTTTTCCCTATTTTCATGGCTGTGTTTAATTCCTTTCCCTGGATTGACTAATAGAATATGGAAGCAATAATGGAATATCCAAAGTTCCAGAACTTTTCTATGAAAAGTGCATCTCTGTCTTATAAACTTTGTTCACTGGCTCTGTTTTGCTCCTGCTCCAGCTCTGTCTCCCTCTCTCTCTCCATCTCCCTCTCTCTTTTCCTCTCCCAGCCTAGTAACCATAGAAGTTTTGGAGATGTCCCAAGGAATCAGAGGCCATGTGGAGGATAGCAGAGGCAGGCTATATGAACTGCCAGTCATGTAAATGTGTCATCTTGGGAGTAAATCCTTCAGTCCAGTAGGACTTCAGAAGATGCAGCCCAGCTGATAGCTTAACTGCCACCTCAGGAGAGACCCTTATCCAGAACCACACAATTAAAACTGTTCCTGAATTTCTGAACCTCAAAAATTATAAGCAAACAAACACTTGTGTGTCTTTTTTTAAAGATTTTATTTATTTGATGGAGAGAAACAGAGCCAGAGAGGGAACACAAGCAGGGGGAGTGGGAGAGGCAGAAGCAGACTTCCTGCCGAGCAGAGAGCCTGATGTGGGACTTGATCCCGGGTCTTGATCCCGGGTCTCCGGGGATCATGATCTGAGCTGAAGACAGTTGTTTAACCAACTGAGCCACCCAAGCACCCCAAACAAACACTTGTTTTAAGCCACTAAGTTTCAGGGTAATTTGATCCACAACAATAGATAATAGATAATACCATCAAGAAGCTCCTTACAGAACAGGAAGTTGTGAGTGACCTCCTTCCTTTGTGAGTGTCACTCCTGCATGGACCCAGCATGAAGGAGCTGCATCCTCTCTAATCATAACCCTTCCCTCCTGGGTCCCTGGGCATGTCCTTCCCTGCTATTTACTGAAGAGCAGCCTCTGCCAACATTCACAGGTCATTTAATCCAGCCTCAGACCACACAGAGTTATCTAGTTTGAGCCTCTATATTTAAGAAAAAGCAGAAAGAAAAAAGGAAGGATCTAGATAGCTAGATGCAGCCATGATCAGTGGTGAGAGGGAGAGTAAATGACAGTAGAACATGAGCACTGAGGAAGAGCAGGCTAGGGTTCTCCCTCAAAGTGTCCTGTGGGTGGACATTCTCACTTGGACTAGTTGCTCTCCCAGCCTGGACCACAGGCCTCACTCACATCCATCCATTAACTTAGTGGGTGCTGGTACTTCTGAATTTCCTAATCCCTGTTCATTTACATTGTATTCATTCTCAAACAAAGTGAGAAAAAAGTTCTCTGTGTGATAAACTTTCTGAATCTTTGCATTTCAAATTAATGCCTTTATTTTGTGATCATTTTCCATAGGATTCCGGATACAACACTATGTTCTCTTAGAACTCTGAAGATCTATCTTCTTCAAGCATGCCACGTTGCCATAAAAAGCTCAATGCCAATTCCATTCACATTCCTTGGATGACCACCTGGTTGTCTCCAAGGAAAACTGTAGGAACTCTTTACCCCTGGAGTTCAGATATGTCACCAAGGACTAGTGACCTGGAGCACTTCCATCAACACTCAACATTCAGAAGGCTCCATAAACTAATATTTAATGTCAACATTATATCAAAAGATTGATTACTCTCCATATACCTGTAGTTCAGTCCTTTCAATACCGTGTAGCTGAACTTATTTATCTGTTCTCTGTCAATGCCTATCCTCTCTTTTTCCACAATTGTGAAGACTGATGCTAGGAGCACATGTCCATGTCTCCCGCACATATTTGTAGAGTGACTCTTAGGTATGGTGTTAGGAGTGGAAATGCTGAATCCTTAGGCTCATGGATGTGCGATTTTATGATTCTCCTATACCGTTTTTTTTCAAAGGGATTGTATTGATTTCCTGACCAGCAGCCATGTTTCTATCAGTGTACATTCTCACCAATACCTGAATTTGTCCAACTTTTCAAATTTTGCAATTGAACCAATTAATGATGTCATATCATAGTGCACAGAGATGAATTTGTCTCATTACCATATAGCTTGTGGTAATTTCTCTATTTTTTCCCCATCCATTTTTTTATCTGTGAACATTCTGTTCATATCTTTTGCCCACCTCCATGCTGATTGTTTCAGTTTTTTAGTGACTGCTGGAATTTTTAAAATACTTTCTTTCCATTGATCATTAATTGACTACATTTATGGAAAAATCTCCAGATTTGTGGATATTTTTAAACTTTTTTTTGCATTTGTTTTCATGAAGAGAAGATTTTCACTCTAATGTAGTCAAAGGTATCACATTGGTCGATCTGTGTTATATAGATGCCATCTTGGTATCTTTATACTGGTATATCATTTAAGAAATCTTTCTCTAGGAGAAAAAGGAGGAGTTAAGATGGCAGAGGAATAGGGGACTCTAATTTCATCTTGTCCCTGGAATTCAGCTCGATAGTTACCAAATCATTTTGAACATTTGCAAAATTAGCTGGAGATCTTAGAAAAGAATTGCTGAAATTCTACAAATTGAAAAGCAACCATTTGCAATGTATGAGGGGCAGACACATGAATCTGGGGAGATATATCAGAAGATAAACTGCAGGGGGAGGGTCTGGCTTAAGGAGGCTACCAGAAAATATTTAAGTAATGGAAACACAAAATCAGAACTTTTGAAGTCTGTGTGGGTGGGAGACATCCTGTCTGAAAAGTTCAGATAGTGAAGCAGGGCAGAATCCCAGGTGGGACAGCATGGTCTCAGGATCCCCAGGACCACAAAACGAATGGGGGTGTCTAGTGTGACAGAATTTGCAAACATCAGAGTAGGGAAACCTGTTGCAGAGAGTTAGGAGCTGGCTTTCTACACAGTGTTGCCATAAACCACAAACTGCTGCTTGGTGGGGTGATCACTCTCCAAGCAGGGGCTGAGCAAAGTGCAGAAGCCTGGTGAGATCACCCCTTCCTACCCTGAGAAAGGAAACGGTCAATAAAAAAGGCATCCTACAGAATGGAAAGTATTTGCAAATGAAACATCAGTTAAAGGGCGAGTATCCAATATGTATAAAGAACTTATCAAACTCAACTCCCAAAAAACAAATAATCCAGTCAAGAAATGTGCAGAAGATATGAACAGACATTTCTTGAAAGAAGATATACACATGGCCAACAGACACATGAAAAAAATGCTCCACATCACTTGGCATCAAGGAAGTACAAATCAAAACCACAATGAGATACCACCTCTCACCAGTCAGAATGGTTAAAATTAACAAGTCAGGGAAACAACAAATATTGCTAAGGATATGAAGAAAGGGGAACCCTCTTACACTGCTGGTGAGAATGAAAGCTGGTACAGCCACTCTGGGAAACAGTGTAGAGGCTCCTCAAAAAGTTAAAAAATAGAGCTAATGTACAGCCCAAAAATGCACTACTGGAAATTTACCCAAAGGATATAATCATAGCGATTTAAAGGAGTGCCTCCACCCCAATGTTTATAGCAGCAATGTCCACAATACCCAACAATGGAATGAACCCAGATGTCCATTGATAGATGAATGGACAAAGAAGAGGTGGTGTCTGTGTACACACACACACACACACACACACACACACACACACACACACACAGTGGAATATTACTCAGCCATCAAAAATGAAATCTTACCATTTGCATCAACATGGATAGAACTAGAGGGTATTATGCTATGTGAAATATGTCAATCAGTGAAAGATAATTATCACATGATTTAACTCATGACAAATTTAAGAAACAAAATAGTGAATCATAGGGGAAGATAGGGAAAAATAAAATAAGATGAGATCAGAGAGGGGGACAATCCATGAAATACTCTTAACTAAAGAAACAAAAAGAGGGTTGATGGAGCAGAGGTTGGTGGGAGGATGGGGTAACTGGGTGGTGGGCATTAAGGAGGGCACTTGATGTAATGAGTCTGGGGGGTATATGCAACTGAAGAATCACTAAACTCTACCTCTGAAACCTACAAAAAAAAAAGAAAGAAATCTTTCTCTAAGAAAAGCTATATGATCTATAGTTTCCATTTGAGATTTAGGTCTTAAATTCCTCTGAAGTTGATTATTATAAGTAATGTAAGCAGAGATTCAGCAACTTCTGTCCATATGGAGAACAAGTTTGTCAGCTCCATTTACTAGATGGTGCTTTCTATACCCACTGACATCCCATGCATTTCTCCCATGCCACAGAACTCCACACATGCTAATGAAAGTGATTAAGGCTGTGGTAGTGCTAATATTTATTAGAGCTAAGGTGGCCCCTCCAATAAGATGAATTAACAGGTGGCTTGCAGTAATATTAGCTGTTAGTCGTACAGCTAGAGCCATTGGTTGAATAAATAGGCTAATAGTTTCGATAATTACAAGTATTGGGATTAAAGGAATGGGTGTTCCTTGGGGTAAAAAGTGGGCTAAAGATGCTTTTGTTTTATGTCAGAAGCCAGTAATTACTGTGCCGGCTCATAGAGGGATGGCTATTCCTAGGTTTATAGATAGTTGTGTAGTGGGAGTGAATGAATGTGGTAGTAGGCCTAGGAGATTGGTTGATCCAAT
>PITA01028818.1:0-18780 GCA_004023965.1 Spilogale gracilis | reverse complement strand
AGTGTTGGAGAGGCTGCGGAGAAAGGGGAACCCTCTTACACTGTTGGTGGGAATGTAAACTGGTGCAGCCGCTTTGGAAAACAGTGTGGAGATTCCTTAAAAAATTAAAGATAGAGCTACCCTATGACCCTGCAATTGCACTACTGGGCATTTACCCCAAAGATACGGATGTAGTGAAAAGAAGGGCCATATGTACCCCCAATGTTCATCGCAGCAATGGCCACAATCGCCAAACTGTGGAAAGAGCCAAGGTGCCCATCAACAGATGAATGGATAAAGAAAATGTGGTACATATACACAATGTAATACTATGCCTCCATCAGAAAGGACGAATATCCAACTTTTGTAGCAACATGGACTGGACTGGAAGAGATTTTGCTGAGTGAAATAAGCCAAGAAGAGAAAGTCAAGTATCGCATGGTTTCACTTACTTGTGGTGCATGAGGGGTAAACTGGAGGACAGTGGGAGAAGGAAAGTAAATGGGAACTAGGGTAATCTAGGGAGGGAAACGAAACAACAGAGACTTTGGACACAGAAACAAACTGAGGGACTTGGAGGGAGGGGGGTGTAGGGATGGGAGAGCCTGGTGGTGGGTACTGGGGACACCTAATGCATGGAGCACTGGGTGTGGGGAATGGGGAATGAATCTTGAAACACTGGAAAAAAAATTTTAGTAACAATAAAAAAAATAATAATAAATAAAAAAATTTTTTTTAAAAAGATAAGTGCCAAGTAGCTATGTTTCCTAGCAACAAGATTTTGCACAAGCGGTATTTTAACTATTACATTATGTAAAATTTCGTTTATCTCCATGCTGTGTCAACTGATTTTACGTAATTTCATCATAAACATCAAATTTGTGTTTCTAAAACATGCAAGGATATTTTGAGGATTTTCATTGTGTTCTTGACTGGCGTTTTCTAATATTACAGACAATTTACTCATGTAAGTAGACAAAATGTTTTTCTAGTGGTTTTCCAGGGACTTTCATATCTACTCAAATACAATTAAAAAACTAAATCTAAAAGGGGGACAATCACAACAGCAATGCTGCCTATCTTTCATGCCACTACGTCTTTATAAAATAAAATAGAATGTAGGATCCCAAAGGATAGTCTTTTACTTACATAGCTGTCTGCATTTAGGAGGAATGGACCAGCCACGTTCTGTACATCGGATGCTGTTCTGATCATATGGAAGGCTGTAGCCCTTATCACAGACAATTTGTACAGTGTCACCTTCCTGGTGTGTCTGTCCTGAAGATGCCGAATGACCATTTTCCACCCAGGGGAAAAAGCACTGCCCTAAAAACTCAAAAGATGATGAATATAAATCTTGCAATGAAAAAGTATTACATTTTGCAAGCTTCAAAAGAGAAATCAAGGGCAAAAAAATTTTGATTCTTAAAAATTAGTTCAGGGGCACCTGGGTGCCTCAGTTGGTTGGGCGACAGCCTTCAGCTCAGGTCATGATCCCGGATACCCAGGATCAAGTCCCACATCGGGCTCCCTGCTAGGCGGGAAGCCTGCTTCTCCCTCTCTCACTCCCCCTGTTTGTGTTCCCTCTCTGGCTGTGTTTCTCTCTGTCAAATAAATAAAATCCTTTAAAAAAATTAGTTCATGCAAATTTAAAAGAAAAAATATGTAATGTCATCAATCACCACATGCATATATAAAACTTTTTACATTTGTAAAATTCCTCCAGATACCAGAAAAGTTAGGTTTTATTTCTCATTTGATTGTGTAAATTGATTTCTGAAGATGACTTTTCTCTCCTTTGCCTTTGTTACGCTCTTTCATGACCCTGCCTTTTTCACGTCTCTGCTTTTTCTCTGTATTTGAAGGTAAGACAGGTATAATTTTAAAAAACAAACATGTAATCAGTAAAAACCACAAAATTAAGGAAAGTTGCTTAAAATTTTTTGAATATTTGAAGGAATAGCACATTTTGAATTGGTTGTTACACATACTAAATTTTCTTTTTTAAAGATTATTTTTCTTTACTTTTTTTATATCAGAGAGAGTGAGAGAGTGAGCACAAGCAGGGGGAGAAGCAGGCAAAGAAGGAGAGAGAAGCAGGCTTCCTGTTGAGTAAGGAGCCCCATGCAGGGCTCAATCCCAGAACCCTGGGACCATGACCTGAGCTGAAGGCAGATGCTTAACCAACTGTGCCACCCAGTACCCCACCCAAATAAACTCTCTTGAGAAAATCTACATTCATACAATTACCAAATGAGTGTGTTTAAATTAAATAGTAGCAGTTCAAAGTATTGACCATTAATATTTAAAATGAAAAAAATCTAGATATTCCACAAAAGTCTGTACTTGGTTTTTTTCTGATTTGATTTCCAAAAACAGCTTCTTACAAAAGAGGAATGACTATCTTGCCTTTGCTGGCTCCTCCAACCCCCAACTCTATGATTCCCTCTGGCTTCCCCTCATCCCCATTTCCCCCACTGAATGCACTGAATAATTCATCCAGATGATGACCAGGTATTTACTCACTGATACACTTTGGTGTTGGTGACCATCCTTCCTCTGAGCAGGTTATTTGAGTCCAGAGTGATTGTGAAGGAGATGCAAAGCTGTGCTCACAGGAATAGTAGAAATATTTTCCTATGGCAACCGGGAAGCTTTGTTTATATCTGTCTTCATCATATATATTTCCATGCTTTATTTCTGGAAAATCACAAGTTCCCCCTTAAGAAAAAAAGTGGTATCATACATGAATAATTATATTTTATTTTAATAACCATTTATGAATGTATTATTCTATTTAAATTAATTGTTCCACTTATATTTGTGATTCAAGGACTGGGACAATCTATAACTAAGAGTACAAAGCTATTTGAGGCATTTGTGATGTTTAAGTTCTTCAGAAGTATTTCCAAGGTAAAAATGTAAATACTGAAGAAAGAATAAAAGTGCTTCTATCCAGTAGGCTTCTCAGATCTAAGAACTTCATTTGGGATGGGATGGTCAGACTACTGGTAGAGAACTACTACTGGTAGTTCTCTATTCACTTCCTGTGTCTCTTCTTCCTGTGTCTTCTGCAGATCTCCCCTCTGAAATCTTGGCCCTTTCCATCCCTCTTCTCCTACTCTAGGCAACACATTACATTAGATATATGAACATATACACATATGAAACCGTAACTGTAAAATGGGTGATTTAATATCAGAAATTAATTTTCATGTAATTCTAGAGGCTAGACATCAGAGATCAGGTGAAACCAGGAATGGTTTCTTCTGTGGCATCTCACCTTGGCTTGTAGATGGCCTCTTCTCCCTGTGTCTTCACATCATCTTCCCTTTATGTGTCTGTGTCCCAATTTTCTCCTTCTATAGGGACACCAGTTTTATTGGGCTAGAATGTACCCTAATGACCTTGTTTTAACTTAATTTCCTCTCAAAAGACCCTATTTCTGTATACAGTCACACTTTTAGGTCCTGGGAGTTAGGATTTCAGCATTTGAATTTTGCAGAAACACAATTCAACCCATGCCGGTAAACACACAAAGATGTTTTCTGTATAAAAAACAGTGTGCTTCCACCAAGTGAGTTTATTTCTCCTTTGAGAAACTTTGGTGCAACCCAAACTTATAGGGCATTCATTTCAAAGGCTGCTTTCAGAAAGAATTCACTGAGGGAGGATAGTTTCAAACTAGATGGGATGTTTTGTTGTCTTGTTGTTATTGTTGCTAGTAAGGGGAATTGTCTGGATATGGTCTTAAAGAGCATATAAAATTCTGTGTACGGTACATTACCAAAATTAATTTTAGTAAATTCAGGAGTAAAGCATTGTTATTTATATTTTATTTAAAAATGGTGCAATGAAGTATCCTAAAATACATAAGAGATTTCATTTATAATAATTTGGAAATGAGAGCTTTTGATTTTAAAAGATAGAGCCTTTAAAAGGATATCATAAGGAAGAATTTATAAAGACATTAAGGAAGGAGAAAAAGTAATTGTACAAATAAAAATCTTAAAGATTTTACACATGCAGTAAAAAACTATTAGAACTAGACAAAAATTGCTCTCTAAAGTTTAAAAATCTACCAATTATATTTGTTGTGTCGTGAGATATAATTTTTAATATACAAGGACTGAATTCAGAGATATAATCTAGATAATATATAACTCGAAAGGTGAAAACAAACCAGTGAGAAATGGGCTATAGTTGAAGCTCTGAAAATTATTTATTTACATAATATTTACCAGTGGACTCAGAAACATAAATTAAAATTATTGTTTTGATGTTAATTTTGTTGAAATACTAAATGGATCATAATTGTTTGTAACAGCTTTAGTTTTGTTAAAGTTTTTTTTTTTAATTTAAGAGAGTACAAGTAGAGAGCAGAGTGGGGGAAAGGGAGAGATGCAGACTCCTAACTGACCCCAGATCCAGACATGGGGCTTGGTTCCATGACCATGAGATCTTGACCTGACCTGAAACCAAGAATCAGAGTCTCAACCAACTAAGCCACCCAGGTGCCCCTCACAACAGCTTTATTAAGGTATAATTGAAATACAGTAAACTGCATATATTTGAAATGTCTGATTTAATAAGTTTCTTTGTGTGAGTGAATTGGGAAAACAGTTTTCACCAAATAAACCATCAATTACTTTATTAAACTACTAACTTAGTACAAATACATATTCTGTACTGTAAAGATAGATATTTTTATGTTTTAGTAGTTTTAGTTAAGTGATATATATATAAATTATGTATACTTTAAAAATTATATACCATATTTGTAAATAACAACACAGACTTTACTCTTGTTCAAATCCAAAAATTTTTAAAAAGATTTTATTCATTTATTTGACAGAGAAAGACACAGTGAGAGAGGGAACACAAGCAGAGGGAGTGGGAGAGGGAGAAGCAGGCCTCCCAGGGAGGAAGGAGCCCAATGAGGGGCTTGATCCCAGGACTCTGGGGCAGGAACCTCCCTGCTGAAGGCAGACACTTAATGACTGAGCCACCCAGGTGCCCCCAAAATATTTTTTAAGATTTTATTTATTTATTTGAAAAAGAGAGAGTGAAAGAGAGAGCATGAGCAGTGAGAGGGGGAGAACCAGACTGCCCTGCTGAGCAGGGAGTCCAATGTGGGGTCAATCCCAGGACCCTGGGATCATGACCTAAGTGGAAGGCAGTTGCTTAACCAACTGAACCATCTAGGTGCCCCCACAAACCCAAAATATTTTAGAATGACTTTATCTCAACCAAAACACATCCCCTTGCATTAATAGAAATTACTATTAGGTGTTGATCATTACTGATTAATAAAGATTTTTAAGTGACTCTCAATAGTTAAAAAATATGACAAATGTACTTCCCCTAAACTTAAGAATTTTTGACATATGAATTCATAAAACTATCACCATATACAAGATTATGTAGATATCCATTTCTTTTTTTTTTAAGGTTTTATTTATTTGACAGAGAGGAACACAGGGGGAGTAAGAGAGGGAGAAGCAGGCTTCCCACTGAGCGGGGAGCCTGATGCGGGGCTCAATCCCAGGATTCCGGGATCATGACCTGAGCCGAAGGTAGCCGCTTAACAACTGAACAAGCCAGGTGCCCCTCGATATCCATTTCTTGTGTCAGAAATAGAAACACCCATATATGTTGAGGTCAGAGTCTCACTTTTCTTGTGACATATTTCCTAAAGTTGTGTGGGCATACTCACAAATCTCCATAATCAACACTGAGTATCCTCTTCCTGTCACATTCAGGAAATAGAAAACAGAATTTATTTTATTTTCCTGATAGATAAACAAAGTTAATTTTCCTATAAAATTATACTCCATTATGGTGTCACAATACGGACTATTTTTACTAGTAAATACTTTAAAAATATAGACACATGAAAGTAGATATGATATGAAGTTATGTTTAAAAGAGAATGTAGGGGCACCTGGGGGGCTCAGTCAGTTGGGCAGCTGCCTTTGGCTCAGGTTATGATCTCAGGGTCCTGAGATCAAGCCCTGCATGGGGCTCCCTGCTCGGTGGATAGCCTGCTTCTCCCTCTCCCTTTGTCTGCTGTTCTGTCTACTTGTGCTCTCTCTGTAACTCTTTTCCAAATAAATAAATAAAAATCTTTAAAATAAAAAAGAGAAAAGGTAAGTGTTCAGATTTGTTTTCAACTTACCTTGTCCATGAGAACAGGAAACCCACAAGATGAGAATAATACTGATTAGTAACAGCATGTTAGTTATTCCAATGCTATATTAATATAAATATTCCAGTTGTGCTGTGGGGTTGCAAATCTAGTTCATTAGCTGTTATCAAGTGTGACCCTGAATTTAAGTGCATAACCATGAAGCTCATTCATTGTGGTTGCTTAGTAAATATCAAAGTTCAAAGAAGTTTGCAAAATTCCTCAATTCCTATTGGTTAATTATTTCACAATGATTTCTTGAATTCATTTCCTGGTATGCACTATACAACTTTCTGAGTTAACTGAGTCCTGTCATTATATTTTTCTCTTGTCATTTACTTACCTTCATTACTTCATTACTTAGGGGGTCTATAAAAACCAATGTGTATATTTGGACCCCATTCCAATGTCTGTATTTCCTTATGTTTAGGGAAACACTGCTTTACTTTTAAACTCACATTAGGTTATACTACTAAGAATTTCAGCATTTCATGGCACTTAAACATTTTTTAACTAATGTGCTTTCAGTCACCTTTTATTTAGGCTACAATATATTCAGAAGTATGTAAAAATTTCCCTTTTCATGTAGGACTATAACTCAAATGTCCTCACATTGTCCTTTCACTGAATTGTTAATTGCATTATTTTTTAGATATACATGTGTATGTATATATATGTATCCAATTATATTTGTCATCTTCTAAATACAATTACTTAATATAAGAGAATTGTTTTCAAGTGGATAATGAACATAGAAAATATAATATTATTATAGAGGAGGAGAAAATAAATCAGTCTTCAGTGTCATAGAGATAATACATTGAAATTTATTTATTTTCTTACTATCACTACTTAGTTTTAAACTATTAAATAATTTAGTAATATAATAATTAATACTTCCAGAACAACAAAAGAGTTTATATTAAAGTAACAGATATAAACATAACATAAATTATAAAAATGAACTTGAGTGAGTAAATGCAAGCAGAAAATGGATAGTGTCTAATCTTTAAAAGAATGGAATAAAACTGTGAGGTCCATATTTATCGATTTTATGAATTTAGAACACAGCCACATACATTTGGTGCATGGATGATAGAGCTCAGGCAGAAAGCAGAAGTCTCACTTGTGGGAAAATTTAGAGATCTGAGTATGGGGCTGAAAGAACCTCTGCCAGGTGAAAAGAGAAATGTATGGCTCCCCATAAGGGAAATCCCTAGTAATCTCCTTATGTCTCCTTGAATTATTTCCTAATCTATGTGAACCTGCATGGGGCAGAATTCCAAGCAGCCCAGTGGGAAGAAATTGCTGCAAGGATGAAAACTTGAAAAATTCAAGTAGTACCTAGTATGGAAGAGAACAAGTTTGGAGTTCAAGGACAACATAGTTTATTAAATTCCTCATATTTTTACCACCCAGACTGATATGTCTTAGGAGTAAATACTCCTAAGTCCCAAGGATTGACTAAGGGCTATATACTTGTATTAAGGCAACACTGAAATAGGCCAGCCTTAAAAGAAACACTTAAAACAAAGACCTCACAGGGTTATAGTATTCCACCAGGAACATAACTTCTCTTTCATATTCTTTTATGAGATAGTCAGTCATAAAAGTGGTCATAAGAGGACACAAATATAGGTTTAGGAAAAGACAACTCTTATAACTATAATACAACTGTATTATAGTCACAACTCCTAGAGACAGAGGTAGAAGATGGGAATGAGTGGAAGGTTTAGGGGCCAAATAGAAGTATGGCTCTGGTTGGTTAGTTTGCTGATCAAAGACAGGCTTCTGGCTGGGCTCTCTGCTATCTCTAAGCAAACCAGAAGGTTTTGTAAGATATCAAAACATTATAATATACAGAAAATGAAAAACATTTACAACAGGACTTTTATTAGAAGAAAAATCCATTTTATTCAGAGGCAAATGCCAGAATCTATAAATCTCTACAGTGTGCTGTTAATGATGTTCAGTGTGGGACAAAACCTACTGGACATGAAAAGAAACAGAAAGTATGAGCCAGAGTCAGAGGAAAAGAGCTATCAAAAAAAAAAGAGAGAGAAGAAGATCATAAAAAAAAAAAATCAGTCATGTCATTTCCAAATAGAAACCTTTTAATTTGCAGTCTTAAAAAAAAAAGAAAGAAATAGACCTAAAGACAAATAGTATGCTAAAATAAATAAGATAAACATAACTTTTTAATGATTATGAGACATACATTAAAGAATCTACAGGAAAAGTTATATATAATTGGTTAAGAGTTGTCAAGTTTCAGAACAAAGGTATTTCTAAGTTTCTAAAAAAATACTAGTATGAATCCTAGAATTAAAATTATAATATTCATAAAACTGGAGAAAAATAACAGAATGAGAAACATATAAGAAGAAATAAGTGGATTTAAAGATAGGTTAATAAAATTATCAGAAATAAATATCTTAAAATAAAAATAAGAATAAAAAATTAAAGACTCATGACCTGTAGGGTAGTATCATGTGAACAAATATGAGGAAAGAGAAAGTACAAGGCAGAAGACCAATTTGAAAAAATATAGATAGCAATCTTCCAAATGTTATTAAAGACATGAAGCCACAGAACCAAGAAGCTCAGCTAACATCAAGAATGATAGACACAAAGAAAACTATAATTAAAAAAATATATATATGTTAAAAACCAACATTTAAAAGAAAAATTTGAAAGCAACTTGGAAAAGAATGGAGAAGAGCACATGTAGGGGTGCCTGGGTGGCTCAGTTGGTTAAGCAACTGCCTTCGGCTCAGGTCATGATCCTGGAGACCCAGGATCGAGTCCCACATCAGCCTCCCTGCTCGGCGGGAAGCTTGCTTCTCCCTCTCTCACTCCCCCTGCTTGTGCTCCCTCTCTCGCTGTGTTTCTCTCTGTCAAATAAATAAAATCTTTTAATTAAAAAAAAGAATAGTTCAACTCTATAAATGGAAAAGCGACCACTTTCTGTAAGGATGACAAGATGGAAAAACTCACCTCAAAAAAAGAACAAGAGATAGTACTGACTGCCAGGGCCCTAACTAGTATAGGGATAAGTAAGATGTCAGAAATAGGGTTCAGAATAATGATTATAAAGATACTAGCTAGGCTTGAAAAAAAACATAGAAGATACTAGAGATCCCTTTCTGAAGAAATAAAAGGACTAACATTTAATCAAGTCAAAATAAAAATGTCTATTAATGAGATGCAATCAAAAAGAGAGGTTCTAATTGCTAGGATAATGAGGCAGAAGAGAGAATTAGTGATGTAAAAGACAGAATGATGGAGAGTTAAAAAGCTGAGAAAAAGAAAGATAAACAGCTACTGGACAAGGAGGAGAGAATTTGAGAGATAGGTGATAAAGTGAAACAACAACAGAATAACTGAAAACCCAAAAGAGGAAAACATGGGGCAGAAGGTATACTGGAGCAAATTATAGGAGAGAACTTACCTAATCTGGGCAAGGAAATAGGCATTCAGGTCCAGGAGGCACAGAGAGTCCCCCTGAAAAGCAATAAAAATAGCTCAACACCTCAACATATAATAGTAAAACTTGTCTCAGATAAAAAGAAAATTCTGAAAATAGCTCAAGACTAAAGGTCTGTAACCTACATGGTAGAAATATTAGATTGGCAGCAGATCTATCCACAGAGACCTGGCAAGCCAAAAAGAACTGGCATGATACATTCATGGTGCTAAATGAGAAAAATATGCAGCCAAGAATATTTATCCAGCAAGAATGTCATACAGACTTGAAGGACAGATAAAAAGCTTCCAAGACAAACAGAAACTAAAAGAATTTGTGTCACCAAACCATCCCTACAATATTAAAGGGGATCCTGTAAGTGAAGAGAGAGCCCAAAAGTAACATAGACCATAATGGAATAGAGACAATATACAGAAATAGTGACTTTACAAGTAATACAATGGCATTAAATTTATATCTTTCTTTTTTTTTTCCACCTGCAGGTGTTATATTGTCACCAGATACCCAAAATAGTGGTTGTGAGGCTAACTAGGACATCTGACCTTAGGTGAGCCCAACAATATAAACATGTACCAGAACTCAGAGCTGGAAAGTACCCAACTGGCCCTGGCCCATTACAAAGCTATGATAAATCACCCCACTGTGTTATCATGCATAACCACCTACTTCCACTTCTGTAAAAGAATAAGCTTACTACTGTCGCTTTGCTATTGAATGGCTACATGTCCACCTGGATATGTTCTGTTCTTTTGGAGACATACCCACCAGGATATGTTTTGTTTCTTTGGAGACATACCCACCAGAATTTGTTTCATTTCTTTGGAGACATCCCCCCCGCCCCAGGATATGTTTCGTTTCTTTAAAAACCCAGGCTTCCCTAGGGTCAGGGCCTTCGCAGAGACCAGACTCTAATGAGTGGTCATTGGCCAGCTATAAAAAATCTCTCATTGTTTAACCCTAAATGGTGTCAGCGGTGATTCACTGAGCATGCCTTATAACACAGGAAACCCACTTTATTTTTTGTTTGGTTTTTTTTCCCTGAGTTTTTTGTTTATTTGTTTGTTTTGCTTTTTTATTTAATAAAGACATAATGTTTTATTTGTTTCAGGGGTATAGTCTGCTAAATTCATCTCTTCCAATAGTTACTCTGAATGTAAATGGTTAAATGCCCCAATCAAAAGACACAGAGTATCAGAATGGATAAAAAAGTAAGACCCATCCATATGCTATCTTCAAGAGACATTTAAACCCAAAGACACCTTCAGATTGAAAGTGAGGAAATGGAAAACCATTTATTGTGCTAATGGATATAAAAAACAAAAAAAGCTGGGGTAGCAAATCTTATGTCAGACAAATTAGATTTAAAGCCAAAGATTGTAATAAGAGATGAGGAAGGACACTATATCATAATTAAAGGGTCTATCTAACAAGAAGATGTTACAGTTGGGCACCTGGGTGGCTCAGTGGGTTAAAGCCTCTGCCTTCAGTTCAGATCATGATCTCAGGGTCCTGGGATGGAGGCCTGCATCGGGCTCTCTGCTTGGCGGGGATCCTGCTTCCTCTTCTCTCTCTACCTGCTTCTCTGCCTACTTATGATCTCTCTCTCTGTCAAATGAATAAATAAAATCTTTTAAAAATATATCTAACAATTGTTAATATTTATGATCCTAACATGGGAGCAGCCAATTAAGCCAATTAATAACAAAATTAAAGAAACACATCAATAATGATATAATAATAGTAGGGGACATTAACACCCTATTCAAAGTAATGAACAGATTATCTAAGCAGAAAATAAACAAGGAAACAAGGGCTTTGAATGACACAGTGGACCAGGTGGACTTCACAGGTATATTCAGAGCTTTCCACATAAAGCAACAGAATACACATTCTTCTCAAGTGCACATGGAACATTCTCCAGAACAGATCATATACAGGGTCACAAATCAGGTCTCAAGTGTACCAAAAGACTGGGGTCATTCCCTGCATATTTTCATTCCACAATGCTTTGAAATTGGAACTCAATCACAAGAGGAAATTTGGAAAGAACTCAAGTACATGGAGGCTAAAGAGCATCCTACTAATGAATGAGTGGGTCAACCAAAAATAAAGAATAATTTTAAAAATTCATGGAAACAAGTGAAAATTAAAACACAACTGTTAAAAACCTTTGGGATGCACCAAAAGCAGTACTAAGAGGGAAGTATATAGCACAAGTCTTTCTCAAGAAACAAGAAAGTTCTCAAATATACACTCTAACCTTACACCCAAAGAAGCTAGAGAAAGAACAGAAATAAAGCCTAAACCCAGCAGGAGAAGAGAATTGATAAAGATTAGAGCAGAAACCCATGAACTAGAAACCAAAAGAACAGTAGAACCCATCAAGGAAACTGGGAGCTGGTTCATATTTGCCATGAAATTTTCATATATGTGAAAAAAATAATAAGATTGATAAACCTCTGGTTAGACTTATCAAAAATAAAATAGAAAGGACCCAAATAAGTAAAATCATGAATGAAAGAGGAGAGATCACAACTAACACCAAAGAAATACAAACAATTATAAGAACATATTGTGAGTAACTCTATGGCAACAAATTAGACAATCTGGAAGAAATGGATGCATTCCTAAAACATATAAACTACCAAAACTGAACCAGGAAGAAATAGAAAACCTGAACAGACCCATAACCAGCAAGGGAATTAAAGCACTAATCAAAAATCTCCCAAAAAACAAGAGCTCAGGGCCAGATGGCTTCCCAGGGGGAATTCTACCAAACATTTCAAGAAGAATTAATATCTATTCTTCTGAAGCTATTTCAAAAAATCCAAACAGAAGGAAAACTTCCAAACTCTATGAGGCCAGCATTACCTTGATCCCAAAACCAAAGGCCCCATCAAAAAGGAGAATTACAGGGCAATATCCCTGATGAACATCCTGATGAACATGAATATAAAAATTCTCACCAGGATACTAGTCAATAAGATCCAGTAGTATATTTAAAGGATTATTCACCATGACCATTCCTGGGCTGTAAGGTTGGTTCAACAACTGCAAGTCAACCAATATGATACCCTACATTAATAAAAGAAAGGACAAGAACCATATAATCCCCTCAATAGATACAGAAAAAACATATGACAAAATACAGCATCCTTTCTTGATTAAAACTCTTCACAGTGTAGGGATAGAGGGACCACACCTCAGTATTGTAAAAGCCATATATGAAAATTTCACGGCAAATATGATTCTCAATGGGGAAAAAATGTGAGCTTTTCCCCTAAGGTCAGGAACATGGTAGGGATGTCCACTCTCACCACTATTGTTCAACCCAGTACTAGAAATCCTAGCTTTGGCAATCAGACAACAAAAAGAAATAAAAGGCATCTGAATTAGCAAAGAAGTCATCAAACTCTCCCTTTTTGCAGATGATATGATACTCCATGTGGAAAACCCCAAAGATTCCATCCCCAAAATTGCAGAACTCTTATAGGAATTCAGCAGGGTATTGGCAGGGTATAAAATCAATGGACAGAATCATTTGCATTTCTATACACCAACAATGAGACAGAAGAAGGAGAAATTAAAGAGTCAATCTCATTTACAATTGTACTAAAACCATAAAATACCTAGGAATAGACCTAACCAAAGAGGCAAATTTTCTGTACTCAGAAAACTATAGAACATTTATGAAGAAACTGAGGGAAGACACAAAGAAATGGAAAAATAGTTCATGCTCTTGGATTGGAAGAACAAATATTGTTAAAATGTCTATGCTACCTACAGCAATCTATACATTCATTGCAATCCCCCTCAAAATACCATCAACTTTTTCATAGGTCTGGAATAAATAATCCTAAAATTTGTATGGAACCAAAAAATCCCCAAATAACCAAAGGGATGTTGAAAAAGAAAAACCAAAGCTAGTAGCATCACAATCCTGGACTTCAAGCTCATTTACAAAGCTGCAATCAAGGCATTATGGCACTGGCACAAAAATAGACACATATATCAATGGGACAGAATAGAGAACCCAGAAATGGACCCTCAATTCTATGGCTAACTAATCTTTGACAAAGCAGGAAAGAATGTCCAATGGAAAAAAGACAGTCTTTTCAACAAATGGTGTTGGGAAAATTGGACAGTCACGTGCAGAAGAATGAAACTGGACCATTTCCTTATGCCACACACAAAAATAAATTCAAAATGGATGAAAGACCTCAATGTGAGACAGGAATCCTTCAAAATCCTAGAGGAGAACACAGGCAGCAACCTTTTCGACCTCAGCTGCAGCAACTTCTTCCTAGAAACACTGCCAAAGGCAAGGGAAGCAAGGGAAAAAATGAACTATTGGGACCTCATCAAGATCAAAAGCTTTTGCACAGCAAAGGAAACAGTGGACAAAACTAAAAGACAACTGACAGAATGGGAGAATATATTTGCAAATGACATATCAGATAAAGGGCTAGCATTAAAAATCTATAAAGAACTTATCAAACTCAACACCCAAAGAACAAAAAAATCCAATCAAGAAATGGGCAGAAGACATGAGCAGACATTTCTGTAAAGAAGACATCCAAACGGCCAATAGACACATGGAAAAACACTCAACATCACTTGGCATCAGGGAAATACAAATCAAAACCACAGTGATACCACCTCACACCAGTCAGAATAGCTAAAATTAACAAGTCAGGAAACGACGGATGTTGGCGAGGATGCAGAGAAAGGGAACCCTGAAGGCTTCATCTGCAGCCACTCTGGAAAACACTATGGAGGTTCCTCAAAAAGTTGAAAATAGAGCTTCCCTGCAACCCAGAAAATGCACTATTGGGTATTCACCCTAAAGATACAAATGTAGTGGCCTGAAAGGGCACTTACACTGAATGTTTATAGCAGCAATGCCCACAATAGCCAAACTATGGAAAGAACCTAGATGTCCATCAACCGATGAATGGATAAAGAAGATGTAGCATATACACAATGGAATATTATGTACCCATCAAAAAGGAAATGTTTCCATTTGCAATGGAGTGGACGGAACTAGAGGTTATTATTCTAAGTGAAATAAGTCAATCAGAGAAAGACAATTATCATAGAATCTCTCCGATATGAGGAATTTGAGAGACAGGGCAAGGGAGGTTGTAGAGGGAAGGGAGGGGAAAAAAATGAAATAAGAAGTGACTGGGAGTGAGACAAATCATAAAAGACTCTTAATCTCAGGAAAGAAACTGAGAGTTTCTGGGGGTTGGGGGGGAGTGATAGGGTGGCTGGGTTATAGACATTGGAGAGAGTATGTGCTATGGTGAGTGCTGTGAATTGTGTAACACTGATGATTTATATACCTTTGCCCCTGAAGCAAATAATATATTATATGTTAATAAAAAGAAGAAGAAGAAAGTATGCAAGAACTTCTAATTCATGCCTACATATATGATAATTTGGCTTTTTCAAACTCTTAACTGATAGATATTCCACTGGTTTTAGGAACCAAAAAATGGGTGCAAACTTCAAATTAAACTAATAAATCTATTCGCCCCTTCTATATTAACTTTATTATTTATGTTAATTTTACCAAACATAATAACCTCCTCTAACATCTACAACAATCTATATCCATACTATGTAAAACTTATCATTTCATACCTCTTCATCACCAGCCTAGTTCCCACAATATTCACTTACTCATGTCAAGAAATAATTATTCCAAACTGTTAAATAAATTAAAACCCTGAAACCTTCACTTAGCTTTAAATTAGACTATTTCTCTGTAACATGTGTATCAGTAGGTCTTTTTGTTACATGGTCAATTATAGAGTTCTCAACATGATATATACATTCAGACTCCAATATTAACCAATATTTGAAAAATCTACTTATATTCTTTATAACTATCCTAATCTCGATCACTGCCAACAATCTTTTTCAGCTTTTCATCAGATGGGAAGTAGTTGGAATATATCATTTCTCCTAATCAGGTGGTCTATGGGTCAAGCTGATGCAAAGAGTGCTGCCTCCAAGCAATCCTATACAACTGCGTGGGAGCTACTGAATTCTTATTCCAATATCATGACTTCTGTTTAATTTAAATTCATGAGATTTTCAACCAAGTTTTATACCCAACCTCAATCATGTTAATCTTCCATGAATTGGATTTTAGCCACAAATGGCAAGTCTGCCCAATTTGGCCCTCACCCATGACTTCCCTTGGTCACTGAAGGCCTGATATCCATCTCAGCCCTACTTCATTCAAGTACAATAGTTGTATACCAGTCCATTTCCAGACAAGTAGAAAATAACAGGGCCATTCACACCCCAACCCTGCCTAGAAGCTATTGCCATGCTATCTACAGCAATCTGTGCTCTTACTCAAAATAAGTTTAAAAATTTGTTGCTTTCTCTACTTGAAGTCAAGTAGGCTTAATACTGACTATAGGCATTAATCAACTATATTTAGCATTTCTTCACATCTTAACACATGTGTTATTCAAAGCTATGCTGTTTGTATGTTTTGGGTCCATTATAAAAAACCTAAATGATGAACAAGACATCTGATAAAAAATTTCTTTAAATCTGGAAGCAATAGGTAGGATTATGAATAAGTATACCTATAGGAATTGGTAGACTTAATTTCACCATAGATTCAGGTTTTTTAGTGCCAGAATTTTTAAAATGTCAGAATGAACCAATAATATTAACAAAAATAAGGATGATTTGATCATTCAAACATTATAATAGTAAAATGTATAAATGGCTCTATATATTTTAGATGAAGTATCCTATTTGATGGCAATTGATTATTTTCAATGAATTGCACTGAAAATAGAATTTTAGTTTGCATCCTGTCTTCACCTACACACTGAGGTGGAGAACTCCATTTTCCCATGTAGCATGTTATTGCATCTTCTCCCGCTATTCTGAAACCATCTTAATGGATAAAACTTAATTTAGTGCCACATGCATAAAGCATGGTTTTAAATGTTTCTTTCCTTTCTTCTGAAGAACTAGATGCTTTCATGAGTCCATGTTCTACATGAAGTAGTTGAGAACATGGAATCTTTTTTATATGAAGAACAGAGATCAGAGTCAAGCACTAATACAGAGCTTACACTGAAAAATACAATCAAATACTACTTGGGATTTTAAAGTAAGGACAATGTGAACAAATTAAGTTATTTAAAACTGAAATATTTGCAACTTGCAAGGATATATATCTCTATAATATCTATGCAGCTCTCCTCTGAGGTTCAATATGCCCCTTCATTCTTGCTCATCATAAGGATTTTAAAAGAGGCATAACAGGAGATTTTCTCTCATGTCTACATAGTAACCCAAAGTTTTTGTCTGTGCTCATTTTACAAAAGCAGTGAATGAATGCTTATTAATTTATATACTTAGGTTGTAATTTATTGTTTTAAGATAAAGTGGAACATAGAGAAAGTCTTCCTCTTGTTCATTTACAGAAAGCACAGGCAAGTGTTAACCTCATTTGAAAGAACATCATAAAGCAAGTTATGCACTACTGACCAGCACAGCATGATAGTGGCTGCCATCTTCCATCTTTGATTATGGGTGTTGGGTAGGGAAAGTATACCATGATCCTGGAACATTGTGTTGTGCTATAAAGAAAAGAAATATGATGAGCTCTGTGTATTGTGTAAGACAGATAAATCACAGACATGTACCCCTGAAACAAATAATATGTTATGTTAATAATAATAAAAAATAATTTTAAAAAAGAAATGCTCAAAGATTAATGGGGATATAACAAAGCAGTCACTCACTAGACAAATCTGAGATAACTTAAGCTTCAAAGAATAATACTATAACTGATTGTAACAAATTGAATAAAAATTCATGAATCCACACTGATATATTTTTCAAAAAGAAAGAAAAGAATCCTTAATGCATCACAGAAGGTCACCATTACATCAAGTTCTCACTCTAAAAATTGGAAATTAAAGGGCAAAAATAAACATTTACTAAATCTTGTTAGGTGAAAGTTTTAAAAGGAGTTGGAAAATTAACACTCATTTTTACACAAGAATGACAATGAATAAGCGCAGAAAAACTATAGAATTAATCTTTAATAATCACTACTTTGCAGCCAACTATGCAATAAGTTGTTATTAGCCATACTAATTGTAGATTAAGTGTTATAGATTCCATAAGCATTAGGCAAAAGGCTTTGGACAAATAATATATATGCCAATGTTAATATTCAGAGAAAAGATGATTTGCCATTTAAATGTGAGAAAACTGGTTGTCATTTGTGATTCAAATTTAGATAAATTCGTTCCATTGGTGACAGCCAGGTTTCTCATTCATTTTTCCCCCAAGTTTTTATTTATATTCTAGTTAGTTAACATGCTTAGAATGACACTGGATTTGATGCAATATTAAGAAACAAGATAACACCTTAAAATTATTTTACCTTAATTATTTATATCCTTATTTTCATCTTAAAATTTTCATGTTTTTGTAGAAACTTAAATGTTTATAGTCAACTGATTTAACTAATTTGGTAGTGTGAAATCTATGGACATAAAACTCAAATTTCAGACTCTTGTCACTGAATGTCTTCAAAACCCTTTATACCAACAAAATCATGAAAATGTTTTCAGATCTGATAATCATCACCAAAGAGGTTTTCATAGGTCTCAACTTGTATTAGTTTTTAATATATATTTATTCTAAAATAATATATTCTTGTGGTCCAAAGGTGATATATGCTAAAGATAGAGAAAAAGAATACCGTACAGTATTAAGGAATTAAATACCAACTCTGACCACTAATATTTCTAACTATGGCTATTGTAAATATTCTTTTTTTTTTTTTTTTTTTTTTTTTTTTTTTTTTTTTTTTTTTTTTTTTTTTTTTTATTGTTACTAAATTTTTTTTTCCAGTGTTTCAAGATTCATTCCCCGTTCCCCACACCCAGTGCTCCCCGCTTTAAGTGTCCCCAGTACCCACCACCAGGCTCTCCCATCCCTCCACCCCCCTCCCTCCAAGTCCCTCAGTTTGTTTCTGTGTTCAAAATCTCTGTTGTTTCGTTTCCCTCCCTAGATTACCCTAGTTCCCATTTGCTTTCCTTCTGCCACTGTCCTCCAGTTTGCCCCTCATGCA
>PITA01028817.1:6471-18882 GCA_004023965.1 Spilogale gracilis | reverse complement strand
GCTGTGTTTTCCCTGAGCCGTGTCCTGGAAACTCTTGAGGTCGTTGTAGAGCTCTTACCTTGTTTGCTATCAGGGACGACAGTCCCTCATTGCCTGATATCCAATACCTTGTAAACCATTGTTTTAAATATCTTTTCGGGTTTATTGTTGTTGCAGGAAGGAAGGGAACTCTGATTCCTTTACACCATTCCAGTTAGAATTTGAAGTCCTTACATCCCATGGCTCCTCCATTTTCAACATACAGCTTGCAAGATCTCTGTGCTCTTTACCATCAAGCTGTGAAAAGAGAAATAACATGAAGGATTATATGTAGGTAATCTTATGAGCAAGTCTAAAAGTTGCTGTTCATGTCTGTGACATTACCTTGACCAGATGTGGGTCACATGGTTATATCTGATCGGAAGTCCAGTGGGAAATAGTCAAGCTGTAATCTCAGGGAGAAACAGGAAATGGTTTTGGTGACTGGCTAGCTAATTTCTGCCACATTGTATCTTTATGAGCACAAAATGCCTATATTACTTCCTCCCTCATAATAGAAGAGAGTTATTCCATGTCATTTTCTATTTTCTTTCCTTCCTTTCCAGCTTCCTAATTTCATAACTTGCTTTCCAGGTAAACATACTAATGGCTAAATTGTCATTCTCCAAGATTACACTGAAATTCTAACAGATACGCCTTAGCCCATATGCTCTAGATTATGTACTCTTTGAACAATCTAATCAATGATATAAATAAAAATATTCTTTTTTTTTTTTCAAAGATTTTATTTATTTGACAGAGAGAAACACAGCCAGAGAGGGAACACAAGCAGAGGGAGTGAGAGAGGGAGAAGCAGGCTTCCCACCGAGCAGGGAGCCCGATGTGGGACTCGATCCGGGGTCTCCGGGATCATGACCTGAGCCGAAGGCAGCCGCCCAACCAACTGAGCCACCCAGACACCCCAATAAAAATATTCTTTATGAGTTCTGTATGTTCTTCCCTTCCTAGACCACTGCATAGTTTCTTTTTCTGACACTGAAGTGCCTATCACTGTCCAGTTGGGAGGATGGCCAAGATAACTTTCTAGGCATAGCTTACAGATGTTGCTGAGAAAGAGCGATTAGATATCCACACTAGTAACCAGAGAGGGCTGGAAGCCACTTAAAAAAAATGATAGGGGAGAAGATTTTACATATGTATGTATGTATGTATGTATGTATTACTAGGCAAAGAACTTTATTAACTCTGTTTCAGACTTTATTCCCTTGGGGTACCTGGGTGGCTAAGTTGCCTAAGTGTCAGCCTTCGGCTCAGGTCATGATCCCAGGGTCCTGGGATTGAGCCCTGCATCAGGCTCCCTGCTCAGTGGGGAGCCTGCTTCTCCCTCTCCATCTGTCAGCTGCTCACTGTGCTCATGCGCGTGTGCTCTCTCTCTCTCTCTCTCTATCAAATAAATAAATAAAATCTTTAAAACAAAACAAAAAAATAAACCTTTACTCCCACACTTCTTCAGCTTAATTACCTGCAAAGAATTAATTGCATATAAGCCCAAACTAGAAAGATCAACAGTATCCAAGGGGCCAGGGCTTAAAAATACTAGAGATCTAGGTTTTTATCAGACCCATGAACAATATTTTAGAAAGGAATCATACTATAAAATAGCAGCTCCCAGTAACTTCTTCAAGTTTTTATTCTTCAGAAGTTGACTCAATTCCATTTGCTCCATTCTTGAAAGCTTCATCAAAATTCTGCGTAAGATCTGGAACTTCCTCCTCCTCCTCCCACTCTCTGGTAGCAAGTGGTGCTTTTCCAGACAGTGCACAGATTGGGCAGAGCTTCAGCCACTCTTCTTAAACTGGCCAGACTGTCTGCACCACGTTGGTTGGAGACGCTGGGTAGCGTTCGTTACCTGCTCTGTCTCAGCGTGGTCTGAAAGCCTTCCTGCCAGGGACGCCCCAAATTTAGGGTTGTGAAAGTGGACCCTGTTCCTTGGTTTGGGAACCTATCCACTCCTTCAATACCAAGAGATATCATTTACCCCTAACTTCTTTAAGAAGAACTGAAGTGGGTTTTTTTTTTTTAATATTTTATTTATTTTTTGAGAGAGGGAGAGTGAGAGAGAGAGCATGAGAGGGGAGAAGGTCAGAGGGAGAAGCAGACTGCCCGTGGAGCTGGAGGCCCGATGTGGGACTCGATCCTGGGACTCCAGGATCATGACCTAAGTGGAAAGCAGTGGCTTAACCTACTGAGCCACCCAGGCGCCCCAGAACTGAATTTTTTTATCATCTGCTGTAGCCAGTCTATGAACCAACTTCTTTGGGTGAGAGGTTCCTTTCCCACTACGGTATACCTGTGTTTGCAGTTGGTGAGTTTCTCCTGGTTCATGAAAGAAAGCTCCTTTCCTCTTGTTGGAGTGGAAATGGGACCCCACAGGGGGACTAGAGTTGGCACTCAGGGGGCTCTGGAGGAACAGCT
The DNA here is from genome assembly GCA_004023965.1 of Spilogale gracilis. Lineage (NCBI taxonomy): Eukaryota > Metazoa > Chordata > Mammalia > Carnivora > Mephitidae > Spilogale > Spilogale gracilis. The sequence goes on along the minus strand of PITA01028817.1, from coordinate 16,428 downwards.
GAGATTGGGTGCACGCGTGTTGATTGAAGATTGGCAGCTGGGTAGTGGAAAATTTTTTATTTTTATTTATTTTATTATTATTTTTGTGTGTGTGAAGCAGGGCTTTTTTAATATACCTTTTGCAATTCAAGGCAGATCAAAAAGACAAAAGTAGCAGGCATAGAAAGACCTAAAAATATAACAGTAAAGTAGATAATGTAAGTACATATCAGAGTGTAAACCATCATAATAAAAATCATATCTTCTTTCAAATGTACATAAATATTGCAAATATTTTTATATGCAAGACAGAAAAGCATGAGGATTTAGTAAAGTTTTTAAAGCTATTTATTTGCCCAATTGACTATACTTGATAGTTACTATTTGAATCTTTCATTTTAATAGTAATTATCATAGGTAAAAAATGAGAATAAATGGGTTTGTTTGATTCCATGTGCTATAATAGTCATCTTGAAATAGAGCCTTTATTTTAGTGCTCTAGAAATTGAATCTAACCACATATTACACGTAGCATCATATAAAGGGTATTTTTTTTTAAGATTTTATTTATTTATTTGACAGAGAGAGAGATCACAAGTAGGCAGAGAGGCAGGCAGAGAGAGAGGAGGAAGCAAGCTCCCCACTGAGCAAAGAGCCTGACGTGGGCCTCGATCCCAGGACCTTGGGATCATGACCTGAGCTGAAGGCAGAGGCTTTAACCCACTGAGCCATCCAGGTGCCCTATTTTTATAGATTTTCTTTGTTGCATACCACTCCAGATTAAATCTTTAATTAAAAAAAAGCTTTGTGTCTTTATTAAGATGTGTGAAACGCTTTGATGCTTTTAAGATAAGAAGCGTTAAGTGCTAAGTATAATTAGAGAGAGCAAATTTGCAAATGCTAAAAATCATGTGCAAAGACCACATTGATTTTTTTGTGTGTGAAATTTGCATTTTAGATGAACTCCCAAAATATATGAAAGATAATTTATATAGCTCAAAAGGACTATTTTTATTACCCCCTATTTCACTTCGGAAAAAAAAACCCACAGAGGTTTTATTATCTTTTGAAAATGGAAACGATGTTTTTGTAACATGCCATTTCCTGGGATATATCACTTCATACATACGGGGTTAAAAATAGGAAAATCTCATTAAGTGTAGTGATGTTGTAACCAAAAAGCTTTATTTGGATTCAAAACTGATAGTTTCCTGAGTATTATCTTAAATGTGCTTGTAAGGGTGAATAGATGGTGACTATTTGGAAAAAATACGTTTCATAATGCTTGAAACAAAGGAAATTGCCATTGTGTAACCAATTAGAATTAAGAAATCAAGATACCTGTATGATATTGTTATAACTGTATTTACATACATAAATACATTCCAGAGAAATAAACATAGAAATAAGAAGGAAAATGCAATGCAGTAAAATATTGGCAGTGATTAGCTGATGAGATTATGAATGATTTATTTTTCTGCTTTCTGTATTTTCCACACTTCTTGAAAATGTACTTCATGAATGTATAATTAAAAAAGAGAAAATAATCCCTATTTGTCTCAGTGTGGTGAATAAAAGAAAGAAAATACTTCTTTTTAGTGACTGCATTTTGCTCCTTAATAATACATGTATTGCACAGATCGGTGAGGAGGTCAGAAAATTATTGCTATTAAGCAATGATTATATAGTTTTTTAAAGATTTATTTAAGAGCTAGTGTGTGAGTAGAGGGAGGGGAACAGGGAGATGGAGGGAGAGAATACTCAGACTTCCTGCTGAGTGCAGAGGCCACACAGGACTTGTTGTGGGGCTCCAGGCAGGTTCATATGTGGGACCCCCACCTGGGGTTGGATCGCAGGACCTTGAGATCACGACCTGAGCCGAAATCAAGAGTCAGAGGTTTAAGTGACTGAGCCCCCCAGGCGCCCCAAGCAATGATCACATTTTTTAAAGCATTTACTCTAAACATTTATATGCATTAACTCAGTACTCAGAGCAACCTGACCAAGTCGCACTACTTTAATCTCCATTTTACAGGAGAAGAAACTGAGACACAGAGAGATTACGTGTCCTGCTGTTGGTCACACAGCAGATGAGTGGCAGAGCTAGAGTGAAGCCAGGCAGTTGGGCTCCTGGGCGACACCCTTAACCCGCGCACTCTGCCTGCCCTTACCAAATTCCTGCTGTGTGCTCTGAACTTTTTTTTTTTTTTTAAGATTTTATTTATTTATTTGACAGAGAGAAACACAGCCAGAGAGGGAACAGAAGCAGAGGGACTGAGAGAGGGAGAAGCAGGCCTCCCGCCGAGCAGGGAGCCTGATGTGGGGCTCGATCCCGTGTCTCCAGGATCATGACCTGAGCCGAAAGCAGTTGCTCAACCAGCTGAGCCACCCAGGCGCCCCTGAACTTTTGCTTATGCATCACTGTTTCATGGTAAGCATGAATATGTCAGACCTGGACTGTTCTGGGCTTAAATCCCAATTCAAGTATTTCCATGTAGTGTGGCTTTGGAGGAGGAATTTAGCCTCTCAGCCCGAGTTCCTTCAGAAATAAAAGGGGATCATGGTATGATTCAGGATAAAAAAAGAATGGGCTTGCATTATGTAGTGGAGACAGACGTGAAAACTCCAAGACTCATCGTTAAGTGACTTTCCCAAGATCATATAGATAGTGGGCAAGAGAGCCACAATTTGAACTCAGGTCTGTTGAAGCAACAGCAGCTTGGGTCAGAGACTTTTAGAGGGGCTAGAGGGGTTTTCTAGTTGTCTGTGTTCAGTGATGCATTGTGGAGGCCGAATTCTTTTGCTCTTTTAGTTTTATAGCCTGGACAATAAAGTTCTTTTAGTCCTATAGTAAAGGTCTTAGAGCAGACTATTAGTATTTAGTCTTTAAGCAGAGTTCCTTTGGTTTTATAGTGTGGGCAACAGGAATGCTGAGAAATCGTAACACCTTTGTATAGTAGTCTCTTTAATTTCCTAAATAATTGCTCAGTTATTTATCCAATTTGATTTTTACAACTAGGGAGGGCAGATAATATTCATCATATTTACTGCTGAAGAGTCTGAGGCTCAGAGAGATCCAAGGACAGCCCAAGGTTACATGGCAGGTGAGTTGTAGAGCTGAGTCAAGACCAAATAATTTATCTTTTTCACTGGCATCTGAAGAGCCACGAATGCAATGGTAAGAGTTCCCATTGGCCTCCCTGCTTGTGTGTCCAGGGGGTTGGCTACATATATACATTTCCTTCTCTCAGCCAAGATGGCTGTCACTTCTCTTGCTGGGACCCATAATGACAGGCTTTTCAGTAATGCCTCTCAGCCCAGTGTCCGAAATCTTGTTTTTCCTAGTTCTGCTAACGTCGCTGTATAATAAATGCCAGGAAGCCCTAGCTAATTAGCAAACAGCAGACAATGCACGTTGATACAGAACTTGCTCTTCCAAGGCCCATATTTGCTGCCAGTGACTTGTGACCTCCCAGTGAACCCCGGTGGCAATAAAGCTACCACTGTGATTAGGGTTAGAATACATGTAATCTTCTTAGCCTTAGTTGAAACTGTGAAAATCCCTTTCATCTTCAATTATTATTTATTTGGCCCTTTTCTCTGGAGGGCAAGGGGCTGTCTAATCCCCCAGGCTGAGCCTCAGGAGCCTGTGTCAGTAGGAGAGAATGCCAGCCTTGCATACCAGAATCTGGGCGACCTGGCCATGGACTGGGGAGGCCGTGACCCTGATGGGGGTGACCGCCGGGCTGCATCAGGAGTGTGCTTTCTGGTGGTTACTCTCCAAGGGGACTGCTTCTAAAAGGGCTCAGGAGAATCTCGCAACATAAAGTTTTCCTAAGTGGAAGAGAATTAACAAACTGGAAAACTGTTTATTAAAACAAAATAACAATACATAACCTAGAGTAAGCTGAGGTACTGTGGAATGGCTCAGGGGTCATTCAGCTGCTGGAGCTATTGCCTTCCAGAAGGCTCTCCTGTCAGCACAGCCAAGAGGTATTCATTGGCGATCACAGATTTTATCCCAAAACAGCTGAGAATGTTGGAAGATGTGTTCATCAAGGTCAGATGCCTGGATTGGGTTACCTTGGAGTACAGTAGCTTTAATGATTCGGTAGTAAAGGCTTGGTCAAAGAATCATTTCACTGAATGAAGAAAGCAGCAGCAAAAAGCACTCAGCAGTGGCTCTCACCCAGAACTCCAGACTCAGCTCCCTCTGTAGCAGTTGTAAACACTAGTCCCCTGGGGCCTGGAGTTGTGAATGCCTGTAGTTCTGATCTTCCTGAGCCTTCTGGTACCTAACAGCCTAGGGACCTGATGCCTTTTTCTTCCCTTCCCTTCTCTTCTCTTTTTTCTTTCCCTTCCCTTCCTTTTTTTTCTTTTCTCTTTTCTTTCTCTTCCTTTCCCTCCCCTCCCCTTCCCTTTTCTTTTCTTTTTTCTTTTATTATTTATCGTGAAATTACCAGCCTTGAGAAGCCCAACAGACCCAATTTGGGAGGCTCTGGTCCTCCTTATGGCTCTATTCCCTGTAATAGAGGCAAGTTTGTGCAACAGTAGGCCTTCTCTGGGGCAGGTTATCCCAGCTGTCTAGCTAAGTATCTCTTCTCCAAGGGGAACTGGCTGAGGGAGGCTGGTTTCTGACCCAAGTACCTAGCTGCTGACAGAGATCTTGGATCCAGACCCTTATCAATAGAAAAATATTTCCAAACCCCTTTAATGGGTAGACTGGAGTCTTAATGGACCAGAGCTAAGAGGTGGTTTTGTTTGCTTGTTTTTGTTTTTAAAGACCAACAACAAAAACACACTCCCACCCTTCCTCTTTGTCACGTTTTCTCTTTCCTTTGAGTTCTTCCTAACCTAGACTTCTGAAATAGAGAGGGGTATTAGGTAATTGGGGAAAAAACAGCAAAAAGTAGTCATTTTCTCTGCCTCTTAGCTTGCCCCAAAGTGAGCTTAGTTCAATAAAAGTGTCCTTCAGTGCTGATCAAGGCACTTTAAGAATTCCTGCTCCCTGGTGGCCATCTTTTAGCTCTTTCCTAATTTCCTAAATTCCTAGGTTACTGCTGTGGGTAGGGATTGTCAGAGTGTGCAAATCTATAGGCATCATACAATTCCACTGCTAAACACTTCCGATGTGGTGGGGTTGGGCTGGGGAGAGCTGATGAATTTTCTAACAATGTTTAGGAAGCTGCTATGAAATTGTTCACAAAAATTACCAAAGAGAGATTTTTGATTAAGGTGTATATGTTTTCAGAAGCTGTCACATTTTTAAAAAGTAGTGGCTAATAAAGAAACTTTCAGTGGAACACTTGGGAAAGCAAGTTAAGCAAAGGCTTCCAGAAAATAAGATACAGAAATGAAAAGAATAAAACATTTAAGTAAAAAAAAAAAAAATTCTTAACAGTAGCAGCTTAGAATTAGATTTAAAAAATTTAAGATACTGCAAAAAGATAAAGATCAAGTTATCAAAGACATAATGCAAAAATGCTACAAATGCCAAAATGAAGGGCATGAGCTTACTTAGTGACTTCAATAAAGGTGTATTCCTGTAAAATTTCAAAATGCCAAGAGTAAATAAAAATAAGCAGTATTTCGGTAATGTTCTCACCAGCTATACATATAAGGGTGCACATATGCTTGCAAGATTGGGATAATGTTGGGGGAACGTCACTGGCCACTTGGATCCCCAACGCCACCCCAGCTTGGGACCATGGGTTCTGCTTGCTTTTTCTGCTCTCAGAGGCTGCTCCAGGGGTGAGATAGTTACTATGCATGTTGAGAACCACTGACTGAGTTCTCTCTATGCCCGACTGAGACCCGTTAGGACCTCTTCATATACTCCTCAGATCTGGGTGGGCAGGTGTGGGGATCCATTCATCTTGCTACCACCCAAGACCAGGCTATACATAAGCTCCCTTTGCTTATTAGAATAGCCACTTACCAACCTGCAGTGGCCTGCCTCTGGTCCTCTCTTCCTGACCTCCCAATGGAGGCTGGTATCAGATTACATCTGGGAAGCTCCCAGGAGGGTTGTGAACAGACAGATGATAACATAGGTGTGTTTTGTGTGTAATTTCATAGTTTGCTTCTTTCCAAATAATATCCCAAACATTACGTGACACTAAATATTTTTTACAAATGTGATATTTAACAGCTTTCAAATAATAAATTTTGTGGATATGACATTGTCTTTTTTTTTTTTTAAAAGATTTTATTTATTTGACAGAGAGAAACACAGCCAGAGAGGGAACACAAGCAGGGGGAGTGAGAGAGGGAGAAGCAGGCTTCCCGCCGAGCAGGGAGCCCGATGTAGGACTCCATCCCGGGTCTCCGGGATCATGACCTGAGCCAAAGGCAGTCGCTTAACCAACTGAGCCACCCAGGCGCCCCTTGTGCATAAATCTTTGAAAGAGGGATTGTAGTTTTAAGATGGGTTCTTAAAGGAGGAACAACAGGTTAAAAGGCATTTACTATATGTTGCCTAATTATGCCTATTTTCAGGACTCTTAATGTATATGGTCAGATTGGCTTTGAGAAGGTCATCAGTTTAGAGAAGGTATGCAAAGGGGGTCTGATGGTGTGTGGTGAAGTGACCAGGGTGACCTGGGAGCTAGTGGCAGAGTGAAAAATGGAACATAGTCCTTAAAACTTACAGTCTAGCAGTCATGGGACTCCCCCCCGGCCGCCCTTGCCTTCTGTGGATGCCAGCAGCAATGCTCAAGTAAGTTCCTTGTAGAAAAAAACCAAGCAGCTTATTGCATCCAGGGCTCAGAGTGGTTGGCAGTAAGACCAGGTCTCACATGGTTCCTATTTTCCACTGTCCTTCAAACCTTTACCGTCTACGTGAGCTGGGACAGGAATGCTGCCCTGTCTGAACGAAGACAGCCCTCATCGAGAGCCCATGGGTGTGACTGGGTAGGTCCTGTGCCAGGTGCTGGGAAGATGTATGACCAGTAGGCTAGATTGGGAAGAAAGCTCCCAAAGTAATCCTGGTAGGACACGTAGGTGTGTTAGGAAGGAGAAGACCTTGCCCGACGTCAAGAGGTGTATTGGTTAGGCTTGGTTTGGTTGCTGGAATAGAAAGCCAGTCAGGAAGGGGTTAAATAAGACCACATTTATTCCTCTCAAACATAAAATCAGTTCAGAGGTTGTGAGTAGAGGTGAGCCTTACTGGAAAAATTATTTCTGAAGATTGATCTCAGAGCGGTGACAGATGGATGTAAGAAGGGGAAACAGAACCAGACATTCCCTGAGGAAGCAGCCGCTTGAGGGGCTGTCAAGAGGGACTGAGATGGACAGCGCGGTGTGAATGGGACGGCTGTGGGAGGGAAGAATCAGGAAGCTGGTGTCCGAGTGGGGGAGCAGGACGTGGACAGGAAGGAGACGGGGAGGATAGGAAGGTCGGGGAGGGCCATCTCTCGAGGGCAAAGACAACACCTGCTTTCAGGCAGGCGGAGCTCGTAGGGACAGCTTCCATCACTGCTGTGAGCTGAGCCCGGGCTGCTGGGGCAGGGCCTCCAGGACAGCGTGGGGACCCCGTCTGACATTCTGCAGTGTGAGCCCGATTATGAAGCCGTGCCATGCCATGGTTCCTTGGGGAGGGCAGATGTCTCAGTGCCGATAAGATGAGTGGAATCAGGAAAAGAAAGGTCGGCTGGAAAAAGGCTGAAACCTAAAGCACTGATTCTGAGCACCTGGGGGAGAGGCCTAGAAAACGCTGTTACACAAGGATGGCTAAAGCCAGGAATTGGGCCTGCTGGCCAAGCTGCTCCAAGACCTCGTCAGTGTACATTCATTTAAAAAAAAATCTTTTTTCAGCCACCTGAGTGGCTCAGTGGGTTAAAGCCTCTGCCTTCAGCTCAGGTCATGATCTCAGGGTCCTGGGATCGAGGCCCACATCGGGCTCTCTGCTCTGCGGGGAGCCTGCTTCCTCCTCTCTCTCTGCCTGCCTCTCTGCCTACTTGTGATCTCTCTCTCTGTCAAATAAATAAAGAAAATCTTTAAAAAAATTTTTTTCTTCCTTTGAAATCAATAATGTTCCCTGTAAAAATACATAGAAAAGTAGAAAAAAAAGTAATACAACAAAGCAATAACCTCATCATTTAGAGATAAGCTCCGATAACAGATAATTTTCCATACCTTTTTTTGTGTGTTCATTTATTTCTGTATGTTAAATGGAAATTAGATAGATACACAAAATGGGGTATAATAATATTTTATAATTTTTTTCAGTTTTAAAATATCATGAAAAACGTATGAACACTATTCCAAATCATTCAGTATTTTTCTTTCACCTCATTTTTATAAAGGTTGTATGATGTGCCATTACATATTTATGTCATTATGGTATTTAACCTGATGCACATTTGAGAAATTCCCATTTTGTTCTATGATAAGCAACACTATAATATGCATTTGTGAAGTTAAATATGTACAGACCTCTAATAATTTTATCATAAATTCATACAAATGGCATCATTCAATCAAAGGGCACGTACATTTTTAAGGTTTTTTGCTACCTATAACCACATTTCCTCCAACAGCTTTTTCTCAAATTATAGCCCCACCACGATGATATGATTATGTCGATTCCTTTGCATCTTTGTCAATATTGGGTATTTTTAGTATTAAAACATATTTGTTTGTTTAAAAATTGGAACATGGTATCTCATTGTTTAATTTTCCTACTCCTATTAGTACTGGCTTTTCATTTTTCTTGTGTGGTGGTTGTTTATTTATATCCCATCCCTTTATCTATTTGGATGTTTTGAAATAATTTACAAGGGCTTTTTATATATAAACTATATTCCTTTTTTGCCTGTCTTAAAAGTTGCAAGTTTTTCCTCAGTTTGCATTTACCATTCATTTTGCTTCTGGTAATTTTTAATATGTATACATTTAAAACATTTTTCTTTTTATGCTTTCTGCCTTTTGCCTAATGTTTAAAAATCCTTTGCCCTCAATGACATTGAATAGATATTCACTTCTGTGTTCTAACAGAGTGGAGCGGAAGGAGCGCACACAGGAATTTGTCCAAGATCGAATAGATCGAGTCAGAGGACTCAGATGATGGGATGTGTGGGTCACGGAGAGGGCGGAGTTGAGTGGGACTGAGTTTTCAGGCTTGGTTGACTTCGCTGAGGGTGGAACCACTGGCCAAGACCAGGAATACAGGAAAAGGAACAAGTCTGTTAGGGTAGATAATGTTTCAGCTTTGCATATGCTGCACTCGAAACGTCTGCCCGAGAGCCTGGTAGAAATGCCCCAGAAGCCGTTGGAACAGGGTCTAGAATGTGGGAGTAAAGTTGAAGTCTCAAACACAGATCTAGAAGTCATCAGCAGATGTTTGATAGTTTTAACATTTGCTTTCCAGTGCATATCCTGGGCCGAACACGAGGCAAGGCACTTCACTGCCTGATTCACGCAGGTGTCCTAAAAACTGCAGGAGGTGGAAATGATTATCCTCATTTTACACCTGAAGAGACAGGTTTACAAAGGTATACAAAGCTACATTTCTTTATGGAAGTCCTCCAGCTGCTTGGTGGTGATGTTCAAACGTGAAACCAAGGTAAGTGGGTCTGATTCAGAGTTACCTCCAGAGCCTTGTTTGCCCTATTGCCACTGAAGGGGATGAGCCCAGGCAGGGAAAAGCAGAGCCCCGAAGGAGAACGGCACTATTGAGTGGTGGGCAGCAGAGAAAGGAAGGAGCCAGTGAAGGGATCTGGGAAGGGGGCAGAAAGGGAGGTAGAAGAAAGCCAGGTGTATACCTGTTGACTGATACTAACCAGAATGGAAATAGGTTGATAGCAGGAACATTTTTATTTTTAATTCAATTAGCCTACATATAGTACATCATAGTTTGAGATGTTTTGGTCAATAGTTTATCAGTTGTGTATAACACTCAGTGCTCATCACATCATGTGCCTTTCTTAATGCCTGTCCCCCAGTTATCCCATCCCCCCCCCCCCCCCCCCCCCCCCC
>PITA01028816.1:0-18777 GCA_004023965.1 Spilogale gracilis | reverse complement strand
CCCCAGTGCCCCGTCGCGCTCAGGCAAGGCTGGCCGGGGCTCCCTGACCCCTCCCCCCAGGGCCCCCTCGCGCTCAGGCAACTGCCCACCGCATCGTCTCCCTGGGGAGTGGTTTCTTAGGAAATCATTTGCCTCAAATCCTTGGCTCTGGGTCTACTCTGAAGCCCTGGTCCCCAGGGATGTCTAGGATCTACAGGAACTAGGCTCAGTCTGGCTCCTAATTTCTCTCGAAAGGCACCCATCAGCACGCAAGGCCCGCGAAGGAATGCAGACCCACCTTCCTGGGTCCTGGGCCTCAGGCCTGACCCAAGGCTCCCCCTAAGTGGCAGACAGCTGTCGTGCTGGTGAGGGCTCCCTTCTGGCAGGCCCCCAGGAGACCCCTTCGGGCTGGAGGAGCGCAGAGACCCAGCCCACCCCCTCAGTGCCCCCCCCAGCTCCTCCTGCCCATCACCGTCTCCACCCCGCCTCCGTCTCCCAGGCAACAGAGGCTCCGGCACGCCCCCCAAGCCCAGCTGGGGCCCCAGTGTAGGCACATGTCTGGCACTGCTTTCCACCCTCAGCCGTCAAAGGACCAGGCTGTGAAGACTGTGGCGGGAGGTAATTAGCCCTAATGACCACAAAGACAGCGCGCGTGGGTGCAGGAGTAGGGGCTCCGATGGGCAATCAGCCTCGAGGTCACGCAGGCGCGAACTGAGAGCAAGCCCGAGCCGACCTCCTAGGACTCCCAACCGCCATGGGTCCTTCTCTCCCGAAAGGAGTGAAATGAAGTAGATTTACTAAAAATAGTCTGTTCAGACTCTCATTTGGACGCCTAGCTTCTCCCAGCCACCAGCGTGCCAATAGTGGCAATAACAGGAAAAGGAGGACGGGTCTCCCTTAGGGGCACTCTATCACTGGGCGTTTGCAGGAATGGATGGAGAGGATGGGAATTGTGTCCCTATTTATTGAGGAAAGAGACGGGTAGGAGAGAAGGGACTTGCCCCAGGTCCAGAGTTCTGAGATGCTGGAGTCAAGATTCACACGCACACACAAGCCAGCTGTGTGCCCTGGGAAGGCGTGGCTGGGCCGGGGTCTGTAGGCTGGCCGGGGAGCTGTGGGAGCCACGGGGAGGAGGGCAGCTCAGCAGGGGCGGGCGGTCAGGGGTGGAGCTGCGGCCGAGCTCCTTGTGTCGGGAGTTCTGCACAGGGTGATGGGGACCCAGGAAGGGCAGCCACAAAGTGGTTCAGGGGTGCTGGTGCAGGGACTGGGCACCGGGGGTTGGGGACCCAGGACACCCGCCCGGCCACAACAGGGCAAGGACTCGAGCCAGGTTTAGAGATCGAGTTCCGTCCAGGGTTATACGCAGGCCCGGGCACACGCCCCGGCGCGTGGTTTAAAGCAAAGGCGCCACGCGGACGTTTACACGGACAGAGGCCACTGAAACAGCCCAGTAGTGAGGACAGCCACACGGAGAAGCCTTGAGAGAACCCGCCGGGGTAAGGAGACAAAGACCAGCGTGGGTCTATGAGGACAGCGTACCCAAGAAGCTGCAACATCTAATATCAAAGTGTAGAAAGGGAAAGGGGGGGACTGAGCTGTTTGGGATTTTCAGCACAGCAGCCTTCGGGTGTGCCCGGGCAGGCCCCCAAATAACTAAGGATGAGGAGGCTGCGGGCCATGTAGTCACTGGGAGAGCGCAGGTACCCTCCAGGTCGCTGGCACCCAGAGTCATGGAACTCAGCTTACTTATTCATGAATCAGTGCCACACCAAAAACACATGAATAATCACTGCCTCCCATGCACTAGGGAAATATAAATTTTTAATAAATGAGATGTTGTTCAACTGCCAGATTAGTGAGATTAAAGGTTTTTTTTTTTTTAAGATTTTATTTATTTATTTGACAGAAACACAGTGAGAGAGGGAACACAGCAGCAGGAGGGAGAGAAGGAGAAGCAGGCTTCCCGCTGAGCAGGGAGCCCGATGTGGGGCTTGATCCCAGGACCCTGGGATCATGACCTGAGCCAAAGGCAGAGGCTTAATGACTGAGCCACCCAGGTGCCCCAAATTAAAGGTATTTTAAATAATTATAGTGAGAAAGGGAAGAAAAATAACCCTGTCTTTGGAGGGCAGTGAGGTCATGACATTAGTTTCCCTGTTGGCCACATGACATGGTCTAATTAGGGAGAGGTTAGCAGAAAGGACAGGTGTCACCCCCCCGCAAAAGCTCCAAGGAGCCCCAAGCTCCTCTGCCACCATGACCAATGGTGACCCAGGGAGAGCCCCTGCACCCTCCACCCTATCTGAAGGCACTGCACTCTTGAGACAGGCGAGCCTCCAAGAATGGTCAAAACTGCAGCCCCGTCCTGACTCTGCTCAGGTCCCTGCACTGGGTGGGGGCTCCCACTCTCTGCAGAGAAGGGGCGAACATTTTCTCGTGGCAGGTGGTCTGTGTACCTTCTACAGATGTCCTTTACACAAGATGTCCAGCAGCCAGTCAACTAACTAACCAACCAAAAAGCTACCAGGCGTGCCAAGAAACACATGACTGAAAACCGAGAAGGAAAGACAGGAGCAGAAGCGGAGGTGGCGGCGACTCCGGACTCTGCAGGTAAGGACTTGGTACACATGTTCAAGAAAACAGAGGAGAAAGAGAATCGTATCAAAGATGCAGAATATAGAAAAAGACCTCAATGGAAACTTGAAAATGCAAAACTGCAGAGTCTGGAATTGAGAAGCCAGTGGGTAGACTTAAGGGCATTTCGAACACAACAGGACTCTGGGTTAAGGAACGGAGTGAGAGGTGAATCTAAAGCTGCCCGAAGTGAAGGAGACAGCCTTGGCAAGCAGGGAGAGAGGGACACTCAGGGAAAACACCTGTCCCATGCTCAGGGGCAGCCCCAGAAGGAGGGACCGTGATGGAGAAACTTCTGAAACTGATGGCAAGAGTCTACCTGCAGGTGTGCGAAACCCTGCCAGCCCCAAGCAGGACAAACGCAAAGGAAGCCACACTGGAGAAACCCCAGGAAATAAGCAGAAAGGGGCAGACTTTAAAGGTCATCCGGGGAAAATAAAGCGTTATCTTAAAAAAAAAAAAATGCACAAAAGAGATTGAAGGTTTAGTTCCTGCCAGAATGAAGGAAGCCGGAAGGCCGTGGAATGACAGTTTTACAGTGCTGAAATAAAAAAAGAAATGCCAGTCTAGAATTCTACAATCAGGAAAAAGACACTTCAGAAATGAAGATGTTTCAGGCAGGGAACTACTGAGAGAATTCATCACTGCCAGGCTGAAACTAAAGAAATTTTCAAATGAGTTCTTCAGATGGGGAGAAAATAATTTCAGCAGAAACATGGCAACGTCAGATGGGATGAAAGCTATGGGTGGAAAAGGTAGGTGCCTGGGTAGACATAGATAGACGGCAGCGGTGTGCAGCAGTCACGGATTCGGGCATTTAAAATATAGGTTACATTTAAATGCAAAGAAACAATGAAACAAAAAGCTTCAGACCTAAGTGGATAGAGCCTCTACAGAGCAGGACATCAGCCCAGTCTCCTTCATCCTGAACTGTTACCTCTTAGTCAAGAATGATGCTGAAATCTCAGATTACCACCCCAAATAGTAACAGAATGGATGACTAGGAAGGTAAGAGAAGGAAAGTCGGATGATACATAGGTGTTGTGAGTCTGAGAAGAGCAAGAAATACGAGGGAAACAGGCCTTAAAACACGTGGGCGTCTGGAAAACCAGACAGTCAACAAACCAACAATCTAGAAATCACATCACACAGAGTGAGCGACACATCTCAAGTGAAAGGCCAACAGCATCAGACTGGTTAGCGAACAATTAAACCCAATTATAAGCCACTTAAAAAAAAAACACACACCCCTAATCTAAGAACATAAAACAGGTTGAAAGAAAAAAAAGGAGAGAAAAGGTAGACAGTGCCACGAGTAAGCAGGAGAAAGCCAGAAGGCCCTAGCACTGTCGGAGTGGCATCAAGGAAAGATGCCAAACATGTGGTGTTGGAGAGAGTTCAGAAGCCTGCCGGAAGGACCAGCATTTGAGGAAGATAGTATAACCTTAGACAAGCATCAATAACATAAAATGTTGGATATAAAGTTGACCAAACTAAAGGAGAAATTCATGCTACTCACAGAGGGGGAATTCACCCACCTCTCTTGATGGATGATTTATTAAGCAGATAAAGAAAAAAAAAAGAGTGAAATTATTTTTTTTTAAGATTTTATTTATATATTTGACAGAAAGAGAGATCACAAACAGGCAGAGAGGCAGGCAGAGAAAGGGGTTGGGGCGAAGCAGGCTCCCCGGGGAGCAGAGAGCCCGATGTGGGCCTCGATCCCAGGACCCTGACATCACGACCTGAGCCGAGGGCAGAGGCTTTAACCCTCTGAGCCACCCAGGCTCCCCAGTTAATTCAGGATTTTTAAAAATCCAAAGATACGCATTTATGAAAAAACTCTCAGTGATCTAAAAGAGAAGCGACTGGTAAACCGTAAGGACGCAGAGTAAGCACCAGAAGCAGGAAGTGAAGGGATGCCCACTATCGATATTTCTACCCAGCAAGATATTGTCGTTTATAGGAAATGCATTCAGGCAAGAAAAACAAATGACAATATAGGAAAGAAAGAAATCAAACTGTCGTTATTTGCGGATGTTGTGACTACTGGTACACAGAAAAGCCAATCAATCGAACCATAAACTCCCAGAGTTACGAAGGGAATTTAACGAAATCACCAGTTATGTTTTTATATACCAGCCACCCAATTTTAGAAAACAAAAATGTAAGCCCATACTGTTTACGACAGCACGAAAAACACGCAACAGCTAGATAACAGCTCGGTGCTTGTGTTGCGAAGATGTGTAAGGCTTCCACACGGAGGTTACGGAATACCTTTGAAAGGAATCAACAAAGATCTAAGTAAGTGGGAAATAATACTGTGCTCAGTTTGGAAGATGAAATATTGGTGTTTTAATGTCAGTTCTCAAAATAATCAGTAGTTGGTACAAATTCTGTCAAAATCTAAGAGGTTTTTCACCAATGGATGAGGATAAAACAATCTTGAAGAACAACAAAACTGGAGGGTTTGCTGTCAGATAAAATGACCAACCTACCCAGGGGCCCCTGGGGGGCTCAGTCATTGAGTGTCTGCCTTCAGCTCAGGTCGTGATCCCGGAGTCCGAGCATCCAGCCCCGCTTTGGGCTCCCTGCTCAGCGGGAAGCCTGCTTCTCCCTCTCTCACTCCCCCTGCTTGTGTTCCTTCTGTAGCTGTGTTTCTCTCTGTCAAATAAGTAAATAAAACCTTTTTTAAAAAAAATGACCAACCTACCTCACAGTGATTTTTTTTTTCTGAGAGGGAGACTCACTGGGGTGGAGGGCAAGTGTGTTTTACGTTCAAATACATTTGCTACTTATTACTAAGACAATGTAATCATACTTACTTGGGTAGGTAAAATGATATCTCCAGCAATCAATGGAAGATTTCCAAAAAGCACATTTCCTAGGCAAATAAATAAATAAAACTTCAATATATTACAAAGTTAAAAGTATACAAATGACATTAGTTTAAGTTGAAGGACGAAAACTTGAACTTACTAACAAAGTTCTACACAAAACTGGTAATTAAAAATGACCCCACTAAACACTTGAGGAAAAAAATGGAAAAAAAGAAATATTGTTTAAATGCTAGACTATCAAAAAAATAATGAAATTGTTAATGACTAATGGGTTTCTACAAAGATGTCCTCAGAGATAAAATCACATCTGTAAATGCTTTTGTTTCCTACAAGAAAAAGAAAAAGATCAAAACTTTGAAGTCAATGATTTTTTTTTAAAGACCTTCCAAGGAAGATTAAAATAGTGGGGATAATAGCAGAAAATATTAAATTAGAAAAGAGAAAAGTAAGACTTGATAAGTAGATTGAGACCTGTGAGAGGAGTGAATTAAAGAGCTCAGTCTTTGAAGAGTCTGACACAACAGACGGACAGAGTCTGATCGAGTCATTACAAAGGGAAGGAGGGGATGAGAAATAGCAGTTAAACAAGATTTTAAATCATGTAAGAAAAAAGCAAATATGTAGACAATTTTAAAAATTATCAAGGAATTAATTACACTGTTGTGTGCTAATAAATCTGAATGAAACAAATAAATGATCAAAGTTGACATTAAGAGAACTAAATGGGATGCCTGGGTGGCTCAGTCATTAAGCGGCTGCCTTCAGCTCAGGTCATGATCCCGGAGACCCGGGATCGAGCTCCACATGGGGCTCCCTGCTCAGCGGGAAGCCTGCTTCTCCCTCTCTCACTCCCCCTGCTTGTGTTCCCTCCCTGGCTGTGTTTCTCTCTGTCAAATAAATAAAATCTTAAAAAAAAAAAAAAGAACTAAACAATGTTAAGTCACTCTCCCTTAAAAGAGTATTGAAAATAGGGAAATATTTCTTCCAGAATCAGACTACTGTAAACTTTAAGGAATGATTAATTCCAAAATTATAGTTATAGATTTGGAAAACTTGCAAAGTAATTTTGACAAATATATAACTCACCATGTGTACTTCAAACTATATTAATAGGCATAATATAAAAAAGAAGATTCCATGATCTCATGAGGGTTTAAAAAAAAAGGGTCAGGTTCAATAAAGTCAACGAAATCTTTCATGAAGAACAGCTTAAAGTCTTAAACACGCAAAAAGTAAATTTTAAGAAGGACAAGAATACAATCTGCAGCATGTCCCAATCTTACTTGTCAACCAAAGAACCATTTCAATCTGGAAGCATCTCTTGGGGGTTGTGTTCGGGGGAGCATCCTTAAGTAAAGTCTGCTACCAAATATAAAAACTCAAGCAAAATCAAAAATGAAATACCAACCAACAATTCTCAGCTGTAAATTCAATCAACAATCTCTGAAGGTCTGATACAGGAAGGAGAGAATGATACAAATATGATACAAATATCGAACAACATACAAAACATTAATGCTTCTAAATATCTGCATAAACACTGAAATATTATACAGGAAAATTTAAAATGTATTCTTAATAAAAACACTCCGTAAATTGTGAAAGGCTTTTAAATGCATAAAAGCATAAAAGGTCCATGCAACTACATAATAATTCTATGTGTTGAAGATATAATAAACAAGACTAAAAATCAAATAACAAATTTTGAAAATATTTGCACCAAATGTAACAAACAAAAAAAACTTTTTTTAAGCCCTCCACAAAGAGGCACCTGGGTGACTCAGTCAGTTAAGTGCCCAGCTCTTGGTTTCAGCTCAGGTCATGATCTCAGGGTCATGAGATGGAACCCTGTGTCAGGCTCCATGCTCGGCCTAGAGTCTGCTTGTCCCGCTCCCTCCACTCTTTCTCCTGCTGTCTGTCTGTCTTTCTCTCTCTATCATAAATAAATAATAAATCCTTTTTTTAAAAGTTCTGCACAAAGAGAGATCACTTCAAACAAAATTGACAAGGGACAACTCATACATGAAGCATTACAAATGACAAAAATTATTTAAAAAGTGTCCAACCATATCACAAAGAAATGGAAAATAAATACATGACCAGTTTTATCTGTAAGTTGGAATAACACATACACTGAAAAGCACCAGAAAGAACTTGTCTCAGATTAAACATCTCACAAATAACAAATATAAACTTAGACCAAGTATAAAAAAACAATTATTTGAGGACACCAGAGGAGAGCCAACAGCAAACAGAAAGTGCAGAAGATTGGCGTTTGAGAAAGCTACACTAGCAGAGATTCATGTCTCTACAAACTTTTGCTGGAGAGAAATCCCAGTCCTCACGGTTCAGGACAGCTAAAACTGAAGCTGAAAGCTGTAAGTGTTGTCATTTGAGGGGTTAGAGTACAGAGTTTGGGGGTGCCAGAGAAGTTAGAAATAGAGATGGAATCCTGGAGAGGAGAACCTCAGGGAGAGAAGCTTCCAAATGCACATGACTGTGGTCACATCATCAGACTGCTGCCCCGCACAGGCTCAGAGGAAGCACAAGATGAAAGGCTGAGACAATTACACAGATATGACCAGATATGGTGGCAGATATCCACAGCCGGAGAGGTGGAATATGGAGTTTTTGTTGAGCAAAATAGATTGCTCCCAAGAAGAAATAGCAGCATGCTTTAGAAGATAACAGGATCCAGATAGTCTACGATATACCGTATACAATGTCTGACATGAAATAGAAATTACTTGAATTATGAGAAAAAACAGTCAATAGAAATTGGCCTGAAGATGACCTGAATGTTGGAAATAGGAGAAATAAATTTTATAATAGTAGCTATTATAAATACTGTGAAGGACTGACATGGAAATATAGACATAATGATTAAACAGATAAGGAATCTCAGCAAGAATGTGGAAAAGCTGAGATGAAAATTCACTGGAGGGCACAACAGTGGAAGGGAAAGGGGAAGAGAGCTTGAAGACAAGTCTGTAAAACTATCCAATCTGAAGAATGGAGAAGAAAGCAGTCTTTAAAGACGAATAGCACCTCAACGCCATGTGAGGCGACATGAAACAGTGTGACACAGGCATAACGGGGTCCAGCAGTAGAGAAGAGAGGGATGGGGAAAAAAAATAAAGATTAAAAAAAGTGACAAAAATGGCCCAAGTCAATCAAAAATATCAACTTACAGAATGAAAACCTTGGAAAATTCCAAGCAAGAAGAATACAAAGGAAACCACCATGAGGAACGTACAGTCAAGTTGCTAAAAGCCCAAAGTGAAGAGTAATCTTGAAGGCGGCCTGAGGAAAATGACAGGCCACGGACAGAACAGTGGTGTGAGTCACGGTGCCGACTGCCCGTCCCAGACTCTAGAGACCAGATGACAATGGGCCAACATCTTTATGTGTTGAAAGAAAAAAGAAGAAACAAAATCCAGAATTCTGTAAGAGAACTTCTCCATCAATAATGAAAGAAAAGATATCTTCAGACAGTGGAGCCGAGAGGATTTGTCCCTGGCAAATCGCCAGTGCACCGGATGATGAAGGAAATTCTTAGGGCAGATGGGAACTAACACCAAAGGGGATCTCAGGTGTGCTGCGAGGGAGCAGAAGGAACAAAAATGAGAGAATTATAGGTAAATACAAAATACTGTCTTCCTGTCTCTCAATTTTTGTAAGCTTTATTTTTTTTAAAGATTTTTATTTTTAAGTAATCTCTATACCCAACGTGGGGCTCGAACTTATGCCCCTGAGATCAAAAGTCATATGCCCCACTAACTGCAGCCAGCCAGGCACCCCTTAATTTCTTTAAATTTTCAAGGAAAATTTAAACAACAATATGTTTAACAACATATGCAGATAGAAGGTCTAGGATGATAAGCAATAATCCTCGTCACACAAATAGCAGAATGGAGAATGCTGCAAATGTGCCGTAGTGACTCAGAGTCAAGTGGCACACTGAGCATGCATGCTGAAGTCCCTAGAGCAAACGTCCAAGAGTACGAGTGCTCTAGCCCGAAATCCAAGACAAAAACCATACACAAAGGAGTAAATTAAGAGGACATTGAAGAAAATTCAATTCACTCCAAAGAAGGAGGGACACAGAACATAAAAGAAATGAGACAAATAAAAAATGGAAAAAAAAAAAAACCAAAAAACGGCAAACTAAGTCCAACCACGTGAGCGAGGACTTCTGGGGTAAATGGACGAAATATACCAACTAAAAGGCAGAGGTTGTCAGACAGGATAAAATGAAGACCCAACTCCAGGCTGAGAGCAAGAGGTTCAGATATAAAAACACATCGATTGAAAGGAAAACATTGGAAAACAATAGCCATAAGAGGGTTGAGGGACATTTAAGAATATGGGATGAGGGCACCTGGGTGTTCCAATCATGATCCCGAGGTCCTGGGATCTAGTCCCACATCAGGCTCCCTGCTCGGTGAAACCTGCTTCTCCCTCTCCTTTTACTCCTCCTTCCTGCTTGTGTTCCCTGTCTCTTAAATGAATAAATAAAATCTTAAAAAGAAGGAGGAGGAGGAGGAGGAAGAGGAGGAGAGGAAGAAGGAAGAGAAAGAAAGAAAGAAGAAAGAAGAAAATGGGATTAAGTGGAATTCAAGACCAGACTATTAGGAAAACAGAGAGGGACATTTCATGATGATGAAGGGTCAGCTCATCAAGAAGTCACCCCAGCCAAAATGTGTCTGCCCCCAAGAGCTGTGAGATATATGGGGCGAATACCCACAAAACTAACATGAGAAATGGACACCCCCACTACAGGTTTCAAGCCTTCCCTCTAAGAAACTGCCAGAAGCAGACAAGAAAATCAGGAAGCATGCAGGGGGCCCACAATGCTTCCAACCTCCGTGATCCGTCTGAAAATGTGCGAATGTTCTTGCCAACAACTGCAGAAGATACTCTGTCTTCATGTGCGTCAGGGCGGCCACGTGCATCAGGGCAGTCATTGGGACAGACTATGTGAAGGGACATAAAACAGAGCAGTTCCCAGCAAATTTTCATAAGGTCGCAAGCCTGTGATCTGGTCTCTGCTTGTAAGGATATAATTTAATAAAATCAAGTGAGAAATAAATGATAATATTATTACACCCAAAGAGGCCCCAAATACATGGAAATTAAGTAACACACTTCAAAAGTAATCCATTGGTTGAAAATAAATCAGGAGAGGAATGGGGAAGTATCTCAAACAGAATAATAATAAAATTACTAGTCTTGTGGGGTCCGGCTAAAGCCATGTGGAGGAGGGAGTTGAAAGTTCTAAATTCTTAAATTAGAGAAGAGGCTGGGCTAAAGTGAGGGAATTCAGTCGGAAGTTGGCCGACTGTGTCTGTGGGCCAATCACACATTTTTACAAATAAAGCTTTATTGGCACACAGCCATGCTCCTCCATTTATGTATTATCCTTGCTGTTTCCACACTACAGAAGGAGAGAGGGGCTGTTGCAACAGATGAGATGGTCCACAAAGCCGAAAACATTTACTGTTTGGTTGTGTGATATAAAGGGAAGCAAATATTTTGTCTTTGTCCTGGTTCCCGGCCCACAGCTCCTAAAGCCAGTGTGATCTCTAGAATGATAACGTGGTCTTCTATATGCTCCTGAGATGACTGGCAGTGGGGACCCTAGGAAGTCCAGGGGCTGGTGGACAGAAGGACGGAAACCCCGCCTCTAACCTGCGGGGAGGACAGAGGGGCCGGGGCTTGAGGTCAACCGCCAGAGGCCAGTGATTTAATCAATCACGTCTACTTAATGGATCCTCCATAAAAAAATCTCTGAAGAAGGAGGTCAGAGACCTTACGTCCCAGCTGGCAACGCATCCCTGTGCCAGGAGTCTGGTACACCCCAAATCCATGGGCCCAGAAACCCCTGCCCCCATGTACCCCTTCATCTGGCTGTTCATTCACTTCTTTTAGCACAAAGAGGTAGATGTGAATGAAACACCTTCTTCCATTCTGCGAGCTGCTCTGGTGAATTACGGAGCCGGAGGCGGGGGTCCTGGGAAGCCCCGTCTCACAGCCTGGCACTCACAGGTACAGGTGCCAGCTGGGTGGTCTGGGGATGCAGGCCGCTGGCCGTGGGACCGAGTGCGGGCTCCAGCACACAGGGGCAGAACAGAACTGAACTGCGGGCACCACAGCTTCGGCGTTAGGAGGGAAAACACCACCTCCTCTGCAGAACAAAAATGCCCCTGAATCCCCACCTTCAGCAGCTAGCACAGTCAGAGCCGCTGGGGCCCGGAGAAGGACGGAAGTAATAAAGATACAGGCACAAGTAAAGGAAAGGGAAAAGAGAGAGAGGAGAAACAAAGCTAAAAATTGGTTCTCTGAAAAGGTTAATAAAATAGATAAACCCTCCCTACTCCAGTAATCAAAGAGAAAAAGAGAAAAGCAAATGACTAAGATCAGGCATTGATAAAGGATCATCACTGAGGAATACAGCAGATGAGAAGACAGCATGAACAACTCAGTGCAACAATGTAGTGAAACAGACGTATACATTTTTGGAAAATGCATCAAAACTGACATAAGATAAAATAAAATATGGATAGCTCTGTATGTATTTTAATTCTTGAATTCATCATCAAAAACCTTCCCACAAAGAAAACTCCGGGTTCATATGTTTTCTCGGATCAATTCTATTAAACATTTTTTTAAAATTAACACCAATTTTGCAGAAGCTCTTTCAGAAATTAGAAGAGGAGGGAACACTTCCAAATTCATTTAATGAGGCCAACATTATCCTGATACCAAAATCTGACAAAGGCATTACAAAAAAAAGGCCAATATTCTTTACGAACATAGATGCACGTCTCTAATTAAATAACAGCAAAATGAATATGAGCGATTATACATTAGCAAATTACATTAATTATATATTACAAAAAGGAATAGTGAAACATTTTTAAAAAGAGATTACTCTGTGATCAAGTGGGATTTATATCAGGAATGAAAGGTTGGCTTATATTTAAAGACCCCTCCAATGTGATTCGCTTCGCTCACTCCAAAGAGGAAAGGACTCTGTGATCACCTCAGGAAGGGTGGGCAAAGCATCTGACAAAATTCAACACCTGTTCAGGATAAAATGAAAAACTCTGGACAGACTGCAAATAGGAAAAATTTCTTCAGGCTGACAAAGAACACTTACTAAAACCTAGAGATAACAAATGTCATTCTTAATAGTGAAATATTGGACACTTTCCCCCTGAAACTGGAAACACTATTATTCATTATTGTCCTAGAGGTCCTAGCAGGGCAATAAAACCAGGAAAAAAAATAAATAAAAGGCACACAGTTTGGAAAGAAAGAAGTACAATGTTACTTAATCACAGATTATTTTTTTTAAAGATTTTATTTATTTATTTATTTGACAGAGAGAGAGATCACAAGTAGGCAGAGAGGCAGGCAGAGAGAGGAGGAAGCAGGCTCCCTGCCGAGCAGAGAGCTGGACCTGGGCCTTGATCCCAGGACCCTGAGATCATGACCTGAGCCGAAGGCAGAGGCTTTAACCCACTGAGCCACCCAGGCGCCCACAGATGATTTTTTATGTAGAATATTGCAAAGAATCTGAGAAACAATAAGACCAATCGGTGAATTTTGTAAGATGCAGAATTCAATATCAAGATACAAAAATTGGGGCGCCTGGGTGGCTCAGTTGGTTGGGAGACTGCCTTCGGCTCAGGTCATGATCCTGGAGACCCGGGATCGAGCCCCACATTGGGCTCCCTGCTCGGCGGGAAGCCTGCTTCTCCCTCTCTCACTCTCCCTGCCTGTGTTCCCTCTCTGGCTGTGTTTCTCTCTGTCAGAAAAATAAAATCTCTAAAAAAAAAAAAAAAAGATACAAAAATTATTTTATGACCATAGATTTTCAACTTATAATAATAGGAGGTTTAAATGTAAAATCAGGAGGTTTGGAGTTTACTGAAAGTTAAACAAGATCTCTATACTATAAACTGAAAGGTAATACCACTTTTTCTTATTTAAAAAAAATATTTAGAGAACGTAAAGAAAACCTGAACAAACGGGAAGAGATAACACGACACCGTTGGAGATCCGGCACCGTGAGAGGGCTGATTCTCCCCAAACGGGACCACAGATTTACTGCCATCGCAGTCAATATGCCAGAAGCATTGTTGTGGAAATTATCAAGTTAATCTTAAAATCATGAGGAAGTGCAAAGGACCAAGCCTAGGAGAGCAAGTCCGAAAGAGATGAATGAAGCTGGAGGAGAAACACCATCTGATCCCAGACGCACCGTGAGGCTGCAGTAACGGGCACCATGGCGTGTTTCGGTTTAAGTGCAGACATACCGTCCAACGGAACCAGAGAGCGTCCCGAAACACACCCGGATCTGCGCGATCCGTTGCATTTTGAATGACATATCCCAGCAGGTGAATGCGGAAAGAGCGGTATTGTCCACCGAGGGGATGAACACATGGGAAGAACTGCGCCTCCGTTGCTAGGTTGCACCGCCTGCAGCCATCACTTCGGGACGGATTATCTCCCTAACCCTGAGAGCTAAAGATGTAGAGCTTCCAGGAAAAAAACAAAACAAAACCCATGAGAATGATTTGATGACCTTAGAGAGACAAAACTTTCTCAAGCAGAAAACAAGTAAACAACCCTAAAAGGAAAAAAAAATCTGTTAAGTTTAACTTCAGCTAAAACAAAAACTTCTGGTCTTCAAAAGATGTCATTAAGGAAATTGGGGAAAAGACTTGCAGCTCATGAATCAGCCGAGGGACTTGTATCCAGAACATACAAGAAAGTTCGACAAACCACTAATAAAACGATAGAGAATACATTAGGCAAAAACTTAACAACACGTCAGCAAACACAAAATACAAAGGGCCAATAACAACAGGAAAGAAGGCACTCGACACCATCCGTCATCAGGAGGTTCTAGTGGGAGCCACGAGGACACGAGGTGCCAGTCACATGCCCCAGGCTCAGTGACCGCGGAAAGACGGAGCGTTGCCGAGGACCGAGCCGCCAGGACCCAGCACCCCTGGTGGGAGGGGAAATGGAAACATTCCACATTCTGGGAAACAGCCTGCGCCTCTTACAACGTGAAGCCCGGACCTACCCTCTGACTCAGCTAGTCCTCTCCCCAGCATGTCCCCATAGCCAAGGAAAATGAAAACACATGTCCCCAAAGAGGCTGTATAAGGATGCTGACGGCAGCCAGACCCTGGAAATGGCCCAGGGGTCCGCCCCCAGGAGAACCTGCCGTACCCTTCCAGTCGAGGTCGGGAAGAGACAAGACTCACCCACGGTGATAGGGAATTCCAGAACGGGGGCTGCCTGAGGGCTGGGAGCTCCCTGGAGGGAGTTTGGGGGGTGACTACACGGGCGTATATGTTCCACCAAACTCATCAAATTTTGCCTTTAAAACCTATGCATTGCCCTGGGTATAAATCCTGCTTCTTCCTCTCCTGATTCACTTCCCCTTCTTCTTTTTCTTCCTTTCCTTCCTCCTCCTCCTCTTCCTCCAGCTCTCTCACACACGCCCTGAAAACCAGTACTGAAGTCCAGGCCCTCCCCCCGGCCGAATCGGGGACAAGCGGGCACCAAGCGGCGGGTCGGAGCTGCACGAGCTACGAAGGTGTGGATCCAGAAAAACCAGCCGTGCCCGGGCTTCGCTGACACTGGGCGGCCGGCTAGTAAGCGGGAGAGAATCACAGGCTCGGACTGTCCCCCAAGCAAGCACAGAGAAATGCGTCAACTCTGGTTGCAGTGATGGGTTATAAGAAATTTGAATTTTCTCCTTGAGTCTCACCCACAATTTCCAAATTTTCTTCGATAACATGTGCTGCTTTTCTGATCAGACAGAATGAACTGAACGCTAGCAAAGTGAAAGGTGAACAGGACTCAGCCATGTCAGAAGGAGGAATCCCGGTGCGTGGCCTCCTGGGACACCGGCTCAGCCGCCGGTCTGGGCCGCTGTGGTCTCAGGGGCGGGACCCGAAGGTCCAGTGCTGTCGGTGGCGGTGGCGAGAGGGTCCTGCTGAAGAGAGAGGCTCCCAGGCCAGGTCCGGGAAGACCCAGGCCCACCTCTCCCTTTTGCTCCCAGTCAGCCTATCACCCCCCTGCCCTCAGGCTCATCTTCTGTGAAACAGACTTCCTGGATTCCCATGGAGATGAAGTGAGACAGTGAATGTCAGAGCCTCTCAATCATGGACCCGGGGCCGGGCCGTGTCTCTCAGGGCAACGGAGCCCCTGGGAGGCCTTTAAACCCCGATCCCCAGGCCATGCTCAGAGATGGTCCGGAGGCTGGGGAGGGTCGTGGGAGGGGATGCTTGAAGACGCCACTTCTGCCCTGCCTCAGAAAGGCCAGAGCTCAGCACAGCCTGACCAGGAGCCCCGCAGCCGCCCTGCCCCCCGCACCCTGGCCCCACCGCAGCTCCTGGCCTGCCTCCAGGTCCGCAGCTTCCTCTGCTGTGTTCAGGTCTGAGCTGCTCTCTTCCTTCCCTGGCTTGGGCTCTCCCTCCTCCTGCTGCTTGCCTTGGCTGTAGAGCTCAGAATTTGGACCCCATATCCCTGAACCAAGGCCTTGAAGTTCTGTACCCAGAGCAGGAGAAAGCTCGGCGAGCAGCAGCGGCAACCCCTTGGGCTCAAGCAGCCAGCTGAGACTCTGTGTTTAACTTCCTAAAAGATTTCTGAGTTACAGAGAGACACGGGACATGACAGCCAGGCTGTACGTCTCCACAGCCAGCCTGGTGGTCTCAGATCATAGGCAGAAGTACTGGGTACGGTGTGCAGGTTGTGCACTGAGCAACTCTGGGAGGCTCTGCCCGGAGGTCCTATAGAGCATCGTGTGGGCTATTCATGATGCCTGGTCTTAGCAGCAGGAGGATGGTGGTGAGATCGGCAGCCCAACATCAGGAAAGTGTGTGTGGGAACGAGGGTGTGGAAATTCTTCCAGGGCGTGGTGAGGACACAGGCGGTGCTGAGAGGGTCTGCTCCCTCATGCCCCTGGGCCTTGGCTAAAACTGGCAAGGCCGCCTGGGGGAGAGTCAGAGACCCTCACTCTAGACCCTGCAGGCCCAGGGTCAGCCTGGCTGGGGGTGGTCAGGCAGCAGCGGCTGGCTGACGTGGGGTCCGGGGAGGAGGCCCCCGCCCTAAGGCTCCCACCTGGCGTCTGGATGGACCACGAGGCGAAAGGGCTTTCCAGGGAATAAGCTCAGTGAGGCGACAGCAGGTGGGTGCTGTTAGCAGGGACACTGTGTGTAGCAACCCTTGGGATTGGACACTTGGGGGGAGGGGGCCCGGACCCAAACACAGCTGGGTGCGGTTGGGGTGTTGGACTTCGGCCAGCCCGCTGCCCTCCATGTCCCCAGGCCCCCCTCTGTGCCCCCAGGCTCACGGGCCCCATGCACTCAAGCCCCCGCCCGCTGGCCCAGAGCAGTGGCAGGGCCCCTGAGACGGCCCTGGGAGTGCGGGGCGCACGGCAGCAGGAGCGGTTCCCGGGCAGAGCTGCGCCCACGCACCCAGGGGCATCAGCGAGTATTGTCAGAGTCCCCAGGTTGGAAAACGGGAGTGGGGGGGCTGGCCGTGCCTTAGTCAGAAGAGGAGGCCCGTGGTCTCCCACAGATGAGCTCTGGTGGGTCTCAACGTCCCTCTCCTACGACTCTGTGTCGCCATCTCAAAAATAGCCACAGATGCCCAGGAGGCCTGCAGCCCTTGGCCACCACGGCTCGTGGTGCTGCCTGGTCCCAGAGGCCATCCTGTGTCCCCCCGGGCTCCCCGCGGCGGGGGCAGGCACACCAGGTGCTGCTCACGTGGGGCCCAGCGGACACCCTCCTTGCTGTCCCTGGGCAGGTCTCACCCACTGACCCCATCCCAGGCAGTGAGGCTCGGGGGCCCAGGCCACTCGGGCTCCTGCTCCCTCCCTGCCTGTCCCCTAGCTCCGGAGTGCAGTCACTGCCCCGGGGAAAGCCAGGGACAGACAATGGGGGGGCATCTGGGGAGCCCCATCTGGGGAGCCCCACACCTCACACCTCTGGCCGCTGTCCTGATTTGGAGGCATTTTATTCCCTCAAGGAAACTCGTCTGTAGGAAGTGTGAGTGCATCCCCTGTACGGGCAGCTCCCCAGCCTGACCCTTCCCGGCGGCCCTCCAGGGCCTCCCCAGCCAGCCCTGCCTGCGTCGGGTCCCCTGCTCTCCGACAGGCCGCCATGTCTCCGGGCGCCGCAGCCCCCGATGAGAAGATTATTAGCACAGGGAGCCCCGAAGGAACACGGCTGCGGGGGGGTGCTCCACACAGTGGGGGAGACCGTTTAAATTGCCATTTTGCAGGGCCCGTTGAAGAGGAACGATTCTCCAGGAGGAAATTACACTCAGGAAATAGCCAAGGTATCTCTAGCTCTTTCGGGCAATAACCTGATGGTGCCGTCCAGACACTTGTCAGAACCCAGTGGGATCACTTAATCGCTAATAGCCGGCAGGGGGTGGGAAGCAACGCGTGGGTGGACGAGGCCGCTGGAGCTTCCAGAAAGACCCAGAAGCCTCGTCCTCTGAGACCCTGCTCAAGGACCATGCCAGGGACCCATCACCTTTTATGGAGTGAATGGCCTGGCAGAGTTGGGTGGAACAGCGGCAGCTGCGGGGACACCACGGCGGGCTTCCCAGCTCCGAGGTTCTGTTAAAGGTCGGCGGGCAGGCGGGCTCTCCTGGGGGAAAGCGGCTGGGGCAGTGCAGGGCCATGCGGGCCCGCTCCCCTTCTCTTTGGTGGGGGTGCCTCTCACTGGGAGAGTTGCTCGCCCGCCGCCCCCCAAGGGCCAGGTCGGTCTGCCTGCTGTCCAGACTTGCGTCCCCCCCAGACATAAATAGGCCCTGATCTGACCCAGTGCCCACCCCCCGGGGGACAGGGCGCTCGCAGCACTTGTCACTGTCCCAATCCGGCCAGAGCCATGGTTAGGAGGCAGGAGGGATGCTCTGAATGGGTCACGTCCCCTGGCCCCGGGGGTCCCGCCCCTACCAGCACTGGGGCAGACACGGCCACTTTCCATCCATCCTGTACCCTTCCCTGCCGGCTGTCCCCGCGGGGCGCCTGGGGAGAGGCTGCCCCGTGACCCTGGGCGCTCAGCCTGGGAGTCCGCAGGGGGCTGCCTCGCCTCGGAGACCATGGGCACCGATGGCAGCTGATGGAACAGAGCCCGAGCGCCAGCCTCCCCTCCTGCCCCTTCTGCCGCCGGCCCCCCACAGCGGCCCCCTACGGTGGTCCAGACTCAACTGTCCTTCCAAATGACGCTCCCTGGATCCATCAGGAGGGCAGGGCCCGGCAGTCTGTGGGGGGGCTCCCCAGGCC
>PITA01028815.1:0-18785 GCA_004023965.1 Spilogale gracilis | reverse complement strand
AGGGTGTGTTCCACGCCCTAAGGAGGGTGAAGGGAAGGAGATCCACCCATCCACCTCCAGTCTCAATTAGAAATAACTTTATCAAGGTCTCTTTAAGAGTCTGGTTTATTTATTTACTTGTCCGGAACTCTGGAGCAGGTAGGCACAGTGTAGCTTTCAATTTGTGCCCACGGCCTTGGCCAATGCTTGTGAGACTAAACTCACAAATGCGGGGCCGTTATCTTACCCATCACCAGAGGCAACCCAAACCTAGGAAATATTTCCTTTAGTAGCTTTTTGGCTATCATCCCTGCCATTTTGTGTTTGGTGAAGAAAAGCCTCTACCCAACCTGAAAAAGTATCCACAAAAACTAACATGTACTTGTGTCCATATTCTCTCTGTTTCATTTTCTGTAAAATCTACTTTCCAATAAACTGCTGGTTCTCTACCCCTCTCTCTTTTTTCTTTCCAACCTGGTTCCTTTTGCAGTCTTTGCCTGACACTGAGCACATCTATTTACCACATCCTGAGCCATACACCCTAGCTTAGAGACCTGAAACTATTTGCCCACAAGTTCCTCAAGCTTGCACGTCCCTAAATGAGTGCTCTGATGTATTTGGCTTACTGGCTTTTTCCCCCAGTCCTCAAGGAAGAACTATTTTTCCTGTGCTGGTTTTAGCCCAATCCCCTTTCTTATAAATAGTCCCATGTACATGGAGAGTAGCAAAGGCATACCTGCTGTCTGTGTAGATGTTGGTGGCCTTACCCTTGGCCATCTGCAGTGCCCTAGTGAGTGCAAGCAACTCTGCTTTTTGCACTGAGGTTCCAGGGGGCAGGGCTGCCTTTTCGAGCTCCTGCTCAGGAGAGACCATCGCAGCTTCCGCATACCTTTTCCCTTGGCTATGTAGCTGCTCCTGTCTGTAGCACTGCCAGGGGCCAGAAAGTCACTTTTGGGTCATTGAGGAGGAGGGCCTGACACCACATTACTTGGGTGTTTGTCCTTGACCAGGAGGGCTGTAGCAGCAATTGTCCAGGTGAGCTGGCCCTAGAATCCTTCCTGTGGGTCAGACCGCTCAAAAGTAAAGAGGGGCTGAGACTCCCTTGCCAGAGGTATACAGAAAAACACATCCTTGAAATCTAGGATGGTATACACAGTTCTTTTGGGGCCCAGGAGGGAGAGTAGGGTATAAGGGTTAGGCATAGTCGGATGGATATCTTCTGATCTCCTTCCTTTGCTCCCGGGTGGGGAGGGGGGGTACTGTCGGATGTGAGCAGCCCTATCGGTCGCTTTTTACTGTCCCAGTATTGGAAGCCGTCACTCGGCCAGGCCAGAAGTCTTTTTTATCCCCCAGATTTCAGGAAACTCGACCTGCAGGGCTTGGAGAAGGCCTCCCTCCTCTCTCTCCTTGTTTTTTTGTTTTTGTTTTTTTTTTTAAGATTTTATTTATTTGACAGAGAGAAACACAGCCAGCGAGGGAACACAAGGAGGGGGAGTGAGAGAGGGAGAAGCAGGCTTCCTGCTCCGCGGGAAGCCCGATGTGGGACTCGATCCCGGGTCTCTGGGATCATGACCTGAGCCGAAGGCAGTTGCTTAACCAACTGAGCAACCCAGGCGCCCCTCTCTTCTTGTTTTGAGACTGGCTCCTTAAGGAGGTATTTATCCCCTACTGCCACAAGCATCTGCACAGCGGGTTGCCTGAAAATCTTTTTGTGCCATTTGCCCCTTGTACCCAGGTTTCCTCTCCAGATAATTTTTCCATAGGACTTAGCAAGAATGAAAATTGGGCTCCTGAGTCCATTAAAAAGTTAATTGATTTTTTTTTTTAATCTTAACTTTAACCCGAAGTTCAGGGTGGGGTTCTGAACCATGGCCCGTTTAGTCTTTGGTAGCCCACATTGCCATTTTCTTCTTAGGCCATTTCCTTGCCCAGTGTCCTTTCTCCTTGCAATAAGCACACTGATCTGAATCTAAGTCTTAGCTTTTGCTTTATCTGCATTTAAGTTTTTCCTTCCATCAACCATCTCCTTTCTGCCTCTTTCCGCTTCATGTACTGCCAAAACCTTAACTATTTTCCTAGTCTGCCTTTCGTCCCCCTGTTATTGAACACCTGTTTGGCTATGCTCACTACTTCAGCCAAGTTTTCCTTATGTATGAGGCTGACTGGCTAGTAAAGGCCAGGTTAATTGCTCTCTGGTTTTCGGGTGCCTCAGGATTGATCAGTCTGTATATTTTATAGGCTTTAATAAGCCTTTTCAGAAAAGCCTCTGGGGACTCATCCTTATCTTGAGTCACCGCACTAATCTTAGATAACCTTATGGGCCTTCTTAGAGTGGCCCGGAGTCCCCCCAACAGCGCCTGGCGGTAGAAATGGAGACTCTCCCTACCTTTACATGAATTTCCTTGCAGATGAAACTCATTTTGCAAGATAATCACAATTGTAAAAACTCAGAAACAGACATTGACAATATCCAATTTGAGAGCTACCACAATAGGATTGATAAGGAAGCTTGGCTATTCTATGACACACAACATTTCAATAGTCAGAACAGTTAATGATGATCTTGTACTGGTACATTAAAACTTTAGGTAGGATACATTATCTCCATAATAGTTACAACACCCATTTAAATGTAACCTGAAACTTCTCATTTGTTTAACAGTACTTCCCAAATAAACGAAATAATAGGCCTAATAAATTAAGAAGCTTCATTTATGATTTAAATCTCGGGAAGTATAGTAAAATCTTAGAGTTTTAAAGCACAAGTCTAAATAGGATTAAATGTAAATCACAGAAACTGATTTCTCCTGGCAGGCAGAGAGAAAGCAACTGTTTACATTTTCTTATCAAGAGCAGACCAACAATGGGAGAAAACCTTGCCCTTTGAACAAAGAGAAGGCAGAGTTTCAATCTTATACTTTAAAACCCATTCATTTCAATCTTGGCCCATACCGAGCACATTTAAAATTCTGTTCCAAAGTTTTCCCTCCACAAACCTTTTTACAACTTTCCTTTGCATTCGGATTTTGTCCCACATCATTTTTTTTTCCGAACAACCATCTCATTTAGGACAAAACTACTTTCTTTTACCTTCAACAAAAATGCATTTCTATTCTTTATTCTTTTTTTTTTTTTTTTACTAATCTCCTAATTTACCACATACAGAGTTGTTTCCCTTATTTTCACCAGTCTTAGTTACAGTCAGCAGAATTTTGCACTCTTTAGAAACCTTAATCTCCAGAGAAGACTAAGGAGTAACCTATTGTAAACTGTTACATCAGAATTCAGTTTTCCGCATTGGGCTGCCTGAGCGATCCTCCTGCTCATGCTGGGCAGAGCAGCCAGGGCCCTGGGAACCTCTGGCACAGGCTCCGACACCCGTGCAGGGCCCATCTCACCTATGCTGCTGCCATTTCGCTTCCGCGGGTCTCCAGGCCCCCAGGCAGAGCTTCCCGCCAGCTGGTGGGCCCCGTGACCACAGTGCAGCACCTGACAGCTTAGAGTGCTGCTCCTTCTCCGGCCAGAAGTGCACAGTCTGGGACAGTAGGTTCACTGGGCTTCCCTCCCATTGTGAATGGTGTCGCAGACAAAAGGGTGGGGCACTGTCAGATGCTTGCATCCCTCGTGGGAACTTCGGGGCATCTTAGCTAAGGTCTATCTGTTTAAACCCGGACCAGGTTACCCCCATGGAGGTAAATGACTGTTATGCCATATGACGCCCGCGAGACTCAGGGTACAGCCCATTCAGACTCCGTAGCCGAAGCGGTGGAGCCATACAGACACAGTCACACACTCAGGCACTCACCACATTCAGACAGGTTGGACATCCCCCCCTGGGTGCCCCTGACTAGGAGGGTGATTAGGCTCCCCTTCCGTCAAATAGGATGGGTCTTCGAACATAACTGCCTAGGCTAGGGGACTTAATCCCCTCCAGATAGGGGACTCAAACCCCCGCAGATAGGAGACTCAGGCCCCCGCAGATAGGGGACTCAAACCCCTCTAGACAGGGGACTCAAACCCCTCCAGATAGGTACCTCCAGATAGGGACCTCCAGTCCCTCTATGTGAGAATTTCTAAGGTGTCCAGACAGAGGTGGCCAATCCTCCTTCCACAGTCCTTTTAGTTAAACCTTGGTATCCCAGTCATCAGATCTCCTTGAGGATGGGTCTTATCCCAGATGAGCCCCCAAATGTTAAAGTCCAGTGTCAGCTGCCTCCCCAAAGAGGAACTGAGGATGCTCAGGATAATGCAAATCACACAGTGAGGTTTATTTCCAGCTAGCTGGGGTCCAAGCCTCTGCCCAGTGCAGCGGGTCTCAGCAAGGACCCTGAATACAAGGGTCTAAGGGTTTATATGCATTTCAAACAGTAAGCATGAGTCACACAGTAATTTTCTTGGTTGGGTGAGATAACATTTTAACCCCCCCCCCCACAGTTCCTGGAATGCCCAAACATTCCAGTTACTGAAACAAGATGCACAAATGGTTTCTTGACTTAACTGCCCTCATTTGGTAAACACAGGCCATGTAAAGGCATAAATCACCAGGGGGTCTTAGATATGTAGAGGCCTAAATCATGAGGGAGTTTCAGAGCCTGTTATGGTGGCCTTGAGGCTAAGCAGGCCCTAACAAATGTCATGAAACAGAAAGCCTCTCTCTCCTTGCTTCCCCCAGAGACAGTTCTGTCTGCCAGCCCAGTACCCTCCTCCTTTGCTCTCCTCCATTTCTCTCCAACTCATCTCCCAACTACTCTTAACTCTCAAAATGTGTTCTTTCCCCAGGAATGAAGCAGAAGAGAGGCACCAAAGTCTATAGGTCATATCGTAATACTAAATTGTATTGGATTTTATGTTAGCTTGATTTCTGATTAAAAAAAAAGGCAGACAATCTTGTTAGTTGCTATTCACTACCCAGTGAACCTCGCAGGCCCACTTCTGACACAGATCTGAGAACAGCCCTACCCCCAAGCACCTTCCAATCATGACTGTTCTGAAAACATTATCAGCACAATCTCAAACTCTCATTCTTATTCGCTTTTGAATTAGAAGAGAAATTGACATACAATAGCCTATTCTTTTCAGGTATACATCATAGTGATTCAGTATTTTTATACATTATGGTATGATCCCCACAATTGGTCTGGTTACCACATCTGTCACATACAAAGTTATTACAGTATTATTGACTATACTCCCTATAGGGTGTACATTTTTATCCCCATGACTTATTTTATAACTGGACATTTGTACCTCAGTCCCTTTCACACGTCTTGCCCAACCCTCTCCCTTCACTGCCTCTGGTGACCAACAGTTTGTATCCTGTATCTATGAGTCTGTTTCTATTCTGTTTTGTTTGTTCATTTGTTTTGTTTTGTTTTGTTTTTAGATTCCACACATAAATGAAATCATGCAGTATTTGCCTTTCTCTGTCTGACGTATTTCATGCAGCGTAATGCCCTCTAGGCCTATTTTATTGTTATTCTTAAAGACTTCACATCTTTTTTGATACCTGCCTCAGGGCATCAGCATCTTTAGGCCTTTGCCTCTAGGCTCCTTTTTTTCTCTTCAACTCCATTCTAATAGAAGAAGAAATTTGAAAGCTTCCAAGGGGATGTTTCTGGGCCTATAATGCTTTTTGCCTGGAAAGTTTCCATTAAAGAAATTTCAGTAACACTTAAAAAATCATCATAATGGGAATGACAGAGTAAGGAGATCAGTAGACCCTAAGAAATTTAAGTGGTGAAAATTATAAAAAAATATTTAAAGTCTCTGGAAATTTTCCTGAGAGTATACAACAAATGGAGAAACATTCAGGAAAATCTACTAAATCTTTTGGTAAGAATACCAGAGCCTATGGTATTTCAGCCACAAACCACTCTGTTACCTCCCCCCTGTTATGAAAATCTACATGTTGTGTTCTAATCTAGTCACGTGTAGGGAAGGAAATGGGAGCTTTCTTTCTCCCCAGCTCCCATCCTGGGGCTATAATTTCATCCTAGGAGAGGCAGGCTGCCTGTCTTTCTCACCCCTCCCTCCCCACAAGCTTCAATTCCAGTTAGTCAATGTCAAGAGGACCAGGCTAACCTTACCCCATCCCACCCCCATTCATAGGGTAGAAACTCTGTCTCTGGTGTGGCAGGCCTTGGATCCTGGGAACATCATCTTTCCCTCTTCAGCTGTCTCATCTGGTATAGGTTCTGCACCAAAAGTGGCAAGCCGAGAAGACCAGAGGCAACCACTCCCAGCTCAGGTCTATTGCAGTTGTGCTGGAGTTGTGCCTAGGGAGAAAGGATGAAGAGCTCCACAGTTCCAGTTGAGAGGACGTACTTTATATATAACAGATGGAAAAATATATCATGCAAACAGCAACCATGAGAGAGCTGAAATGGTTATGCTAATATTAGACAAAGCAGACTTTAAAACAAAAAATGTTTCTAGAGATAAATGGGGAATTTTATGGTGATCAAAGGGTCAATGCATCAGGGTAATATAACAATTATAAACATATTGCTCAAAGAACAAGACTTCTAAAAGATTCAGAGGTATTGATAGTAAACTTTAATTCTGACAATTGCCGAACACTGATATGGGCAAAGAATTCTGACAGGTTTTGGAGACCCAAAGATATAAAACTCTAATCATGAAGAATTTAGTGGACATAGGCATTAAAGAATTATTAATTTGATAATGTGACAGGATGAGGGTTCTTACAGAGTATTTGAAGAAAACATTTCAGTAAAAAGGACTAATTTAGCACAATAATAAAAACAAAATAAATTTACTTTATTAATAAACTCTTACAACAACACTTCAAGAAGAACTTGAAGTTCACAAAAGTCCAAAAAACTGATATGTAAATATGTTTACAAATACCAAAGGGAAAAAAGTTACCTACAGAACTATGTGCATTATGTGATCCCATTAAAAAATAAAGTACACAT
Organism: Spilogale gracilis; assembly: GCA_004023965.1. NCBI lineage: Eukaryota > Metazoa > Chordata > Mammalia > Carnivora > Mephitidae > Spilogale > Spilogale gracilis. Next base: position 11,868 of record PITA01028815.1, on the reverse strand, counting down.
ACAGAGAATAGTTTTAGAAGCATATAAATCAGAATGTTAAAAGTAGTTACTTAGAGATATATAGGATTATGGATATTTTTGTTTTATTCCTTTTTCTTGTATATATTTTCTGATTTTTCTTTAATGAACATGTATGCTTTGAGCATATTAAATTGACAAAACAATAAAGTTGTTTATCTGGGACCGTTAACAAAAATTAACTCAAATTGGATCATAGACTTAAATGTAAGAACTAAAACTATATAACTCTTAGAAGACTTAAGAATAAATTTGATGACCTTAGGTTGGGCCAAGTCCTTTTTTCTACAATGCCAGAAGTGAAAACAAAAGCAACAAAAGAAAAGATAGATTGAATTTCATCAAAATTAAAATATTGTTTTAAATTAAATTAAATTAAATTAAATTAAAACAAATGATGACAATAAGAAAATAAAAGCACAATCCACACTGTGGCAGAAAATAGCAAACCATATATCTGATAAGATACTTGTGGCTAGAATATATAAAGATCTTTTACAACTCAATAATAAAACAATAGTGCCATTATATAATGGGCAAAGGGTTAAGACATCTCTCCCAGGAAGCTATATAACCAGTTAGCATATGAAAGGCATTTAACTCATTAATCATTAAGGAAATGCAAATCAAAACCATGTTGTCATAGCACTATACACCCACTAGGATGGCTATAATAAAAAAGCCAAACAATAACAAGTGTTAGTGATGAGTTGGGGAAATTGGTATTCTTATACATTGCTGGAGAACGTAAAACAGCCCAGCTGCTTTAGAAAAAGCTTCCAAGGGGATGTTTCTGAGCCTTAGAAACATGCTTTAGAAATCAGTTTGGCATATTCTTCAAAATGTTAACCAGTTACAGAATCCAGTAGTTGCACTTCTAGATAGATACCCATTAGAAATGAAAACACACATCCACACAAAAACTTGTACATGAATGTTCAGAGCAGCATTATTCATAAAAGCCAAAAAAAAAAATGTAAACAGTTCAAATGTCTCTCACTTGATGAATGCATAAATAAAATGCGGTCTATCCATACAATGGGAAGTTATTCGGCAATAAAAGGAAAGGAAGCACTGATACATGTATACTATGGATGGATCTTGTAAAAATGGCAAGTGAAAGAAACCAGCCACAAAACATTATGTATTATAGGAGTCCCTTTATATGAAATATACAGATTAGGAAATCTACAGAGATAGCAGATAGTTCCTAGTTGCCTGGAGATGGGGGTGGCAGGAGCAAGAAACATTGAGGATGACTGTTCACGTGTATAGGGTTAATTTTAGGGGAGGCAAAGAGGCTTTAAAATTGCATGATTGCACAATCCTGTGAATATACTAAAAACATTGTATTGTACACTTGAAATGGGTACAATTATATGGCATGTGAATTATGTCTCAATCAAGCTTTAAAAAGTACTGTATTAAAAAAATAAATGGGGTGCCTGGGTGGTTCAGTGAGTTGAGCCTCTGCCTTTGGCTCAGGTCATGGTCTAAGGGTCCTGGGATGGAGGCTCACATTGGGCTCTCTGCTTAGCAGGGAGCCTGCTTCCTCCTCTCTCTCTGCCTACTTGTGATTTCCCTCTCTATCAAATAAATAATAAAAATGGAATCTTTAAAAAAATAAATAAAAATAAAAAGTACTGTATCTTTAGAGTGCATTACAAGTTCCCAAGATACTTTCCTAGACATTTCTCTTAAACATCACAGTAACCTTTGTTGCTATTTCTTAATAATTTTTAAGGTATTATTTTCAATGAGTTTTTGAAGAGAGGGAACTGAAATTCAGAGAGAGTGACTTGCACAAGATCATAGTAGCAGGGCTGCGACATGGATGCTAGATCTTCTGAATCTAAGACTCCTGCTCTTTCTGGTTATATTACACCTGCAACTATCAAATTTCAGTATGAGTTTTGCAGTTGCCTAAAAGGTGCACCTGGATGGGCACGACAATTTTGTAAAACCCAAAGCAGGATTGTTTGGAATCATTTGCATGTGATAGCGTAACACTGAATTTGTTTGAACTTCTGCAAGCCAGTTGAAAAGATTATTATTTGAGTTGAATAAAACAATTGATTTTATCGTGGTATTACCCACATTACACAGATCACCTAGCTAGGAACTGAGGAGAAAAAAAATTATATAAGTAATTGTCTTCAGATCTCCTTTATTTTTTTTTTATATTTTATTTATTTTTTTAGAGGGAGAGTGGAAGAGGGAGAGAGTGCTTGCTGGAGTGAGCAGGGAGAGGGGCAGAGGGAAAGGGAGAGAGACTCAAGACTCTCAAGGAGGCTCTGCTGAGTGCAGAGCCAGATGCTGGGCTTTTTTTTTTTTTTTTTAATCTATTTTTTTTATAAAGATTTTGTTTATTTATTTGACAGAGAGAGAGATCACAAGTAGGCAGAGAGGCAGGCAGAGGGAGAGGAGGAAGCAGGCTCCCTGCTGAGCAGAGAGCCCAATGTGGGCCTGATCCCAGGACCCTGAGATCACGACCTGAGCCCAAGGCAGAGGCTTAACCCACTGAGCCACCCAGGTGCCCCAGATGCTGGGCTTGATTCCAGGATGCTGAGGCCATGACCTGAACAGAAATCAAGAGTCAGAGGCTCAAACGACTGAGCCATCCAGGTGCTCCAGATCCCCTTTACTGTTTATGCTAAAATTCCCAAATCAAAGACAAACTGAAAAGTGAATGAAAACAATAACAACTCTCTTAATCCTTGGTCACTCATACATAAGTAGACATATTTTTAGATAAGTTAAAACTTCGTAGATTTCACTCACTGCAGATCAACAATAAATAAACGGCTTTGATACTTTTAATATGGTTTGTGGGGAAGTGCCTGAGACATGGAGAAGGGTTAATACACTTAATAATCTCACTAATACTTTCTTGGGCGAGGTCACGCAGGTCTCCTGCTTTCTTGGCAGCTCTCTCTACAGAGCACTGCATTCTGAATACTGAAACACAACACTTCCTGGAATGTAAAATAAAACCATTAGTTCTCTTTGACCCTATTCCAGGATAATTTGACTAGAAATTAATAACTGTCAACTGGAGATATTTTGCTGGCACTAAGGCAAAATGATCTGTGATTCTTCCTTCACGTTACTCACAGTCCACACCACATTTACATTCAAAGATTAAGTTCCTGACTGGAGTGGGGAAAAGGATTTTAATTTGGCAAACAATTATTTCTTTTTCTGAGGTCATGAATTTGGTTTTCTAGATGTTTCAGGTGTTTTAAACTGCTGCCTCACTCAATTGCTGAGTGACAAGCAAAGCTAATGATACGGTTTCTGTGACTTTGTAATACCATTTTCAGTGTTTTGCATTTGAACTGGGTTTTTGTAAAACATTTCAACAAAGTGATCCCATGACTACAAATATAAAACAATAACAAGAAACAAAAACAAAAAATCGATAGCAAATTACATTTACCTATTTTTCTTGAATGAGCTGTCATTTTCTTGAAAAAAAAAAAAAGATCCTACAAGACAAATTTTAAATTGTGGTTGAAATTGTATTTCACTATACTTTGCTACCTCTCACATAATTTCTTTTCATCCTATTCCTGGTCAAAGAGCCAAACTCTCTTTTTCTTTCTTCATGTACAGTCTTCTGAGCTGCTAATTCCGGGCAACATTTGTCTGGAATCCCTAAAAGCTTTGTAGGCTTTGTTACCGGATGAGGGGTATCTTTTCACTTTTTAATCCCACCAAACTCTCATTTGTTGAGAGCCTTCTTTGTGTTAGGAGCCTCCCCTATGTGACCTCACTTACCTCCCACCTCTTTGAAGTGCTATTTTCATCTGTACATGTGAAAAATGAGTCTCACAGAGATCTGGTAACTGCCAAAGGTCACAAGCTAGTGATGGGAAGCATGGGAGCCAGCTTTGGTCCCTAAATTCATTGTGTACTTTTCTGCTGCCCTAGTTGACAACTCTTTGCCCATCTTCATCTGTCCTCATCAAATTATCTTAGCGATCGGATAGTCTAGGATCCCGAAGCTGAATTCTCAGGCCCATGAAGAGTTAGATGAATGTCGGCTCATAAGGCAGCTTTGTTTTGTGTCTTCATCAGGAGTTTAAAAGGACAGGTGGCCCAGCAGTGCCCTGGAATCCATTTGGATGGTGGCAAGCGACCCCTGAGTTCCCTGGGGGCCTCAGGGATGATTGGACACTGACAATCTGGAAGCTAAGCAGCTTAACCTGTGAACACAGAGGAGGATCATGGTTGTGCTTATGGTTGACATGTGAATCTTCCCCTCCAGTTGCACTGTAGCCAGAAGGAGAAATTCGGAGGGGTTACAGATTTAGGTAGGAAAAGTAGTTCAAGCATTGCAGCGAGACATAGCTGAGTTTGCATCTCATCTCTGCTGTTATTTCCAAATGAAATGAGGCAAGTTAGTGCATAGGAGACTCTTTCCTCATTTGTAAAATGTGGATGGCAAAACTTAGCTCTCTGAATTGTCACGGGGATGAAATTAGGTTATAAAAGGGAGTAGGCAGTAGGCACTCAACAAATGTCAGTTGGCCTCATACTTCCCAGAAATCCAGTGAATAGGGACAGCCAAGGAAAGACTGATTGATTCTATGAGACTTCCAGGCTGGTGGCTTGGGACTCAGGTGTAGCTACTAATGCTTTCCAGTTCTGAGGTGCTTTATCACATACTATGCATTCTTACTGTTTCACTTGATATAAGAACTTCATGGTAGGGGCGTCACTGGCAATTTATATGTCTATTGTTTAAACTCCATTTAATACAGATGAGGGGATTGATGCTCAGAGAGGTCACATAACTTAGGAAAAATCAGAGAATTGCCAGAGACAGACAGCAGGATAAAAGCCAGGTCTTTTCTCTCCCCTCTGAGATGTGTCTTAAACAGAAAAGCATGTCTTCTAATGGGCAACACAGAATACATTTTAGTGATATTTTCCTAAGCTTGACAATTTATGCTGATTGATTTGTTGTGTCACCAAAACAAGTATCATTTCTATATTTTCAATTACCATTTGCATTCCCTCTAAGGTTTTATGCCAGTCTAGTCATCTAATGAATTAAATTTGCATTATTTCACTTCAGAAAGGTGAGGGAATTTCCTATTATAAATAATTTAACTGAAAAAATTTACATAAATTTAATTCTTGGCATTTCATTTTAAGGGTATTGGCCATGGAAAGTAAATAGCAACCTAACTTGATGTTTTGTTTTTGTTTTTGCTTTTGCTTTTTGTCATTGAAAAGATTTTAAGGTAATGTCATTTTTTAAAAAATTAAGACTGTATTAAGGGAATTGTTCAGGTGAACAATTATAGTTTTCTCATTTCATTACACATACCATGAATGATTTCTTTTGGAATGCCTTAAGTAAAGAAAATAGGGAAGAAGATAATTTTTATTGATAAGAAACAATTAAAAAAAAGCTGAAATGAAGGTGTAGGGAAGGTAATCATATATGCAGTATTTTTACTATTTCCCTGCTCAGGAAATAAGGCCTGGTAATGAACTTTGATTGTTCTGTTCAATTTCAGTTAGTAGCCATAATGAATCAAATTACTCTATAATCTCATTAATACTAAATAGCTCTCTTTCTAGCCTTTGGTTTCCTAAATAACTATCCATCCACATCTTGGTTAAGGACTTTCCCTAGTGCCTTGAGTAATTAATGGATAGTTCCATTCTTCAACAGCTACTTGAAAAACCAGTGATCATTTACTGCATTTGGAAAAATCCAATGGATGTCTGCAGGATATGAGAGTTACTTGCATCTGTCAATCTCTTATTTGGTCATTAATGTACATCCAACATGTGAGGTAGATGATCTCTATAAGAGGAAGTAAGCCTTGTTAATCACTATGAAAACCAGAAATTGCTGTTCCATCATTCCAACTTAATAGCTGATTTTTATGCTGGAAGAACAGTGCATATACATTTAAAGTAGCAAGATCTCTGCAGATTCAACAGAATGCTAAGTGAAACAGAGATGCTTCCGTTGCACAATATAATGAATCAGAAACATGAGAAACATAAAAATTTTAAAAACATAAGCCTAAATGTCAGATTGCAGAACAACAGCAAATCAACTTTTTTTTACTATGTTTGATGGGAAAATATCAGAACACGATGTTGGATTTACCTTGCAAAGATGCAGAATCAGGTTTGCTCATTCCTCATTTGTTTCTGCATATTATTAAAATAAAATTTAGAATCAATTTTAAATTTTAATGTTCTTTGTCTACAACAAAGAATGTGTGTATGATTACGAGTTATGGTGTAGCTCAGTTCATGATTTAGCAACGTCAAAAAAAAGGAGCCTACCTATATCAGTAACCCTGATTTTTAATTTCCTTCATAGATAGGTAATGAAATAATGTTACATATCTATTCAAATAAAGATTCCAAGGGCAGCCACAGGCAATATAGGGACAGGAAAAAATGTGAAGTCACTTTCTGCATGATCCTGATTTTATGTCACTGAGATTTTAAAAGCAAATAACGGAAAATTTTACATTGTGGTTTCTGGATTGAGTATAATAAATTTGGTCAAACAAGTCTGATTAACACTTGGCTTTTATATAACTATCTATAGTTATCAGTTCTGAGCCACAGGAAATGCAAAGTTGGGAGTGCTATTGCTTTGATACTCTTCTTCTAACATAAAATACTGAACACAATGGTCTGTCTCAGATTACAGATTCCTTCTTTTTCTTACATTCTCATCATGCCTTGTTTGTCTGTCCCCAGTAGGATAACTCCGTGTATTAGCTTCCTAGGGCTGCTGTAACATTACCACTAATTGGGTGGTTCGAGATAACAGAGATTTATTCTCTCACAGTTCTGGAAGCCAGAACTCTGAAATCGAGGTGGCAGAGGATTTGTTCCTTCTGGAGGCTTTCTTCTCCTTCAGGGAGAACCTATCCCATTTTTCTCTCCGAGCTTCAGGTGGCTGCTGGCAGTCCTTGGTGTTTCTTGGTTTACGACTGCAGAACTCCAATCTATAGCTGTGGTTCTCAAATCCACCTCTGCATTTTTCTTATAAGGACTCTCATCATTGAATTTAGGGTCTAGGATGACCTCATCCTGAGACCTGTAATGTAATTATATCTGCAAAGACCCTTTCCCCAAATAAGGTCACAGTCACAGGCACTAGGGGCTAGGACTTGGACATATCTTTTCTGAGAACCCCTATTCAACTATTCAACCTATGCACTCCCTAGTGCCCTAGTTCCATGATAAGTCTGACCTAGGTTTCCTTGATGTCATAGAAATAAGAGAATCAGTGATAATGAAGTTAATTCTTCATAAAGTCAAATGAATTAAATATAGATAAGATCTTTTGTTCCAAGATTACTCCTTTCTGTTTATTCAAATGTGATGATAATAACAGATAATAATAATAAATGGAGTTTTTGGGGTTTTTTTTGGAGGGAGGGAGAGGGCACATTTTGGTAAAGACCATACTAATGTAATAAAGCTCCTAATCTGGTTTTTCTATTAGGACTCTTACTTGCCACTAACCCAAACTCTTACTACGTCTGAAAACACAGCTGTTGGGCACTCTGCAGTCATTCATCCAGTGTACATTTTTTGAGTATTTATTTTGTACCTATTAGTATTCAGCTATAAAAAAAGACATTAAATTCCCATGTTTCCATGAAGCTTACATTACAATGACCTACATTTTTTTTTTAAAGATTTTATTTATTTGACAGAGAGAAACACAGCCAGATAGGGAACACAAGCAGGGGGAGTGAGAGAGGGAGAAGCAGGCTTCCCACCGAGCAGGGAGCCCGATGTGGGGCTCGATCCCGGGTCTCCAGGATCATAACCTGAGCCAAAGGCAGTCTCTTAACCAACTGAGCCACCCAGGCACCCAATGACCTCCATTTTTTAATATGGCCACCAAAAGGTAGGAATCATTGCAGTCAGCTACAGTGAAAGTCCTTTTCAGAGAAGGATCCCAACTGACTCAGCCTGGGTTGGGTGCCTTGACCACCCTTGAACCAATCACTTTGACTGTGAGCAAGGTACTCTAATCAACCCAGCTTGGGTCACATGCCCAGCACTGAGTTCTACGTCATAGGTTTATTGCTAGCAGGAGGGACTAGAACCTTTATAAATAAAATCAGAAGATATTTATGACCTTCTGCTACTGGGACACTGAGCATTGCTAGAAGAAATATCAAAACTGTTTTTGTGCACTACAAATTTAGGGCATTTGGTCTCAGGTCTTTACTGATGGTTTATGGTCTTACTGTTCATCTCAGTGTTGATTTTGTGCATTCATTCACTGGCAACCTGTTGAGATGTTGTGTTTGATGTTGGGGGAATAGAGATAAAAGAGTACACAGACCCTTCTCATAAATAGCTTGTGGGCAAGAATAACTTTGAACATTTAATTAAAATAAAATATGGTTGGGGCACCTGGGTGGCTCAGTTGGTTAAGCCACTGCCTTCAGCTCAGGTCATGATCCTGGAGTCCTGGGATGGAGCCCCAGATCGGGCTCCCAGCTCGATGGGGAGTCTGCCTCTCCCTCTGACCTTCTCCCCTCTCATGCTCTCTCTCTCTCAAATAAATAAATAAAATATTTTTTAAAAAATATAACATGGTTAACTAACCTCGAAGGAGTATGGGAGTATGCCATTTACAGAGATGAAGAAATAACTAACCAACCCTAGAATAGGTGGAGATTTACAAAGGGAAGGAGAAGTATGAGTAGGCCTTCCAGGCATAGATAATAAATGGCACGTAAAAGGCATGGATGTTTCAAAGGGCACCATATGTCTGCAGAAGAGTTTAGAGTGGCTAGGAAAAGGGTACGCAGCGGGGAGAGTGCAAAATGTGGCCAGAGGCTTCCAAGTGGAAGTTTTGCATGACTTGGATGGCATCTATTAGCAAAGGCACTTAAAGGTCTCTGCAGCCTCCAGATTCTCCTCTTTTCAGTCCTGAGAGTTATCATCAAGTTATTTGTCTTGAAGTTTGCTTTGGTCATGTCATCTTCCTCCTAAAATGCTGACATAGACATCTATTTGAAGGGGCAAGGATACTTGAGTTTTTGGTGGGAGGGAAGACCATAGAAGAGAATTTGTTACTTTTTGACCAAAAAACAAATACCAAGTACCAATTGGAAAGCTTCTTTCCTTCAAGAGGCTGCTGAAACCTATAACAAGTTCTGTCCATACAGTGAAGGGCAACTCACCTTCGATGCGTCTTGGATGACAGGGGTTTCTGGACTGCCCCAAACCCTCACCAAGTCAGTGTAGTGACCTGAGAAACAAATTGGAAGAAGCGATATGAGATCTCATCAAATTGAAATTTTCTTTCTTTTTCCTTTTTCCTTTTTAAGATTTATTTATTTATTTATTTTAGAGGGAGACAGAGTGCCAGAGAACATGGTTACAGAGGGGAGGGGCAGAGGGAGAGGGAGAGAGGATCTCAGGCAGACCCCCACTGAGTGTGGAGCCTGACACAGGCCTCAAGCTCACCACCCTGAGATCATAACCTGAGCAGAAATCAAGAGTCAGATGCTTTACTTGACTGAGCCACCCAGGTACCCTTGAAATATTCTTATAATCTTTTGTGGCATAACAATTTCCAATATAATTAGTCCATGTGGGAGGATCTGAGTTTAGCTGTAAAATCAGAAAAGAGGCCAGATTATACAATGTTGTCTCCTGAATTTGGAGATGATGTCATGGAAACTCAGCATTCAGAGGACATCTGGAGGGTTATTTTTCCTAGTTTTGCAACCCAAGTTTAACAACTCTGAATTTTGTGGAAACTGGGTTACTCTGGCTGGTAAAGCTTCTTCACAGTTGACTCAAATGCTCAAAGCAAATAAAGCAGGCAGAGAGGAGCATCTTTCCCCAATACTGTTTAAGGACAACTTTAGATGTTGGGCTCTGATTCTTGTCTGTATTCATCTAGGTTATAGTCTGTTTAGTTGGACTAGATAAAAAATTGTTCAACTTTTTTTTCTCAAAGGATGAATAATTTTTAGCCTCAAGTTATAAATGTATTAGTTTAATATCTGTCTTTTTAATCAGTATATTCAGCCATATGAACTCAGCTCAATATAGCTATAAAATATCTTACCTATTCCCCAACAATTGAGTTCAAACGTACTCAGTTGAATGGCCTTTATCATCCCTTACCTACAATCGGACAAGTTCTATTGTTTTCTAGTGCTTCGTTGGTTTACAAAGCTCAGTTTAAATATTCTATCTCCATCTAGCTCAAAGCATTACCCACCTTCTAACTCATCCTAGACCAGGGAGGGAGGCTTACCAGGGGATGGGAGGAACCTATCTTTTGTTTTCCCCTCTTTTTTGGGGCCACTGTGTATCCTTTAGGGTGTTGAGATCTGGCAAGAAAAATGAGAGATGATATTAAACAGCACTTCTCAATAATACTACTGTGGTCCTTTTATAGTTGATGACTTCTGTATACCAGGCACCCCAAACCTGGCTTCCCTCTACGATGTATGTGTTTATTCTTCAGAAGCCCCATGGGAGAGTCGCCACTGCATCATCCTTGACTTGGGAGATGGGCTTCTGCAAATCTTCTTCCAAGTCCCATCGCCTTGGATCCCAGTGCTGCTCCGTACAACCTCCCATTGCTTGAGATCCTATATCTGTCAGACATCCCATTAGTTATCTTCTGTGATGTTCCCTCCCACCCCAAGCTCAAGGATTCTTGAATCTTGCCACTTCAAATGGAAGTGTAGGTGCTAGCGCACTAACTGTTCTTCCCAGTTTCACACTATTTTACTTTATTTTTACTCCAATTCCCTTCCACCTAGGCAATTAGATATGCTACATCAGTGGATATCCAATCAAGAATTGAGATGATATTCTATTTTTTTTTTTTTTGCAAGCACTTCCCATCCTTACAGGTGGCTTTCCTTATCATACTCAAAGCCCCCTTTAGTAATAAATACTTTTTGTATGTCTTCTTTTTTTAAATCATGAAATAAAATTCAGAGATAATAAAATATTATAAAAGAAAATATTTTAACTTTTTTTTAGATCACTAATATTTTTAATACAAACCATATATTGCATACTTATAAATATTTTATGTCACTTAACTCACATTGCAAAACTGAGCAATTATTTTTTGTCTTTTTTTTCTTATTGTTACTAAAAATTTTTTTTTCCAGTGTTTCAAGATTCATTCCCCATTCCCCACACCTAGTGCTCCACACTTTAGGTGTCCCCAGTACCCACCACCAGGCTCTCCCATCCCTCCACCCCCCTCCCTCCAAGTCCCTCAGTTTGTTTCTGTGTCCAAAGTCTCTGTTGTTTCGTTTCCTTCCCTAGATTACCCTAGTTCCCATTTGCTTTCCTTCTCCCACTGTCCTCCAGTTTGCGCCTCATGCACCGCAAGTAAGTGAAACCATGCGATACTTGACTTTCTCTTCTTGGCTTATTTCACTCAGCATACTCTCTTCCAGTCTAGTCCATGTTGCTACAAAAGTTGGATATTCATCCTTTCTGACGGAGGCATAGTATCACATTATATCTATGTACCACATCTTCTTTATCATTCATCTGTTGATGGGCACCTTGGCTCTTATCACAGTTTGGCGATTGTGGCCATTGCTGCGATGAATATTGGGATGCATATGGCCCTTCTTTTCACTACATCTGTATCTTTGGGGTAAATGCCCAGTAGTGCAATTGCAGGGTCATAGGGTAGCTCTATCTTTAATTTTTTAAGGAATCTCCACACTGTTTTCCAAAGCGGCTGCGCCAGTTTACATTCCCACCAACAGTGTAAGAGGGTTCCCCTTTCTCCGCAGCCTCTCCAACACTTGTTGTTTTCTGTCTTGTTAATTTTGGCCATTC
>PITA01028814.1:0-18745 GCA_004023965.1 Spilogale gracilis | reverse complement strand
TTTTTTTTTTTAATTTATTTATTTTTATTTTTATTTTTTTTTAAGATTGTATTTATTTGACAGAGAGAAACACAGCCAGAGAGGGAACACAAGCAGGGGGAGTGAGAGAGGGAGAATCAGGCTTCCCACCAAGCAGGGAGCTCGATGTGGGACTCAATCCCGGGTCTCTGGGATCATGACCTGAGCTGAAGGCAGTCGCTTAACCAACTGAGCCACCCAGGCGCTCCCCCTCTTATGATTTTCTTAATAACAATTTATTTTCTCTAGCCTACTTTATTATAAGAATACAATATATAATACATATAACATACAAAGTATGTGTTAATAGACTTTATGTTATGGGAAATGTTTTTGATCAATAGTAGGCTATTAGTAATTAAGTTTGGGGGGAGTCAAAAGTTATATGCAGATTTTAGACTGCCAGAGAGATGATTGGCGTCCCTAACCCCCAAGTTGTTCAGGAGTCAACTGTATAATATTGTATATCAACTACACTTCAATTAAAAAAGGGAAAAATTCAGTTTTGAACATATCAACTTAGAATGTTTTTTATATTTCCAAGGAGTTTTGGATATAAAAATTTGGACTTGAGGGGAAAGAATGGGGCAGCAGACAGATACTTTGAAATTACTGGCATATAGAACAGGTATTGGTTTCCCATTTTTTTAAATAACACTCTTTTAAAAAATATTTTATTTATTTATTTGAGAGAGAGAGAAAGAGAGAAAGCATGAGAGGGGAGAGGGTCAGGGGGAGAAGCAGATTCCCTGTGGATCTGGGAGCCTGATGTGGGACTTGATCCCAGGACTCTGGGATCATGACTTGAGTCAAAGGCAGTGGCTCAACCAACTGAGCCACCCAGACATCCCTCCTACTTTTTTTTTTTTTTTTATAATCTGTATGATTGGGTGAGATCAACTAAAGTAATGAAGGAGAACAGTTAAAAAAAATAGCCCTTGGGGCATTTCATATTTTGAGATCAAGGAGAGGAAGAGAAGAAGCAAAGGGGACAGAAGGATTTGCTAATCAAAGAGGAGGAGCATACATGGAGTGCCCTATGAAACCAAAGGGGAAAAAAGTGTCTCAAGAAGTGTCAAGAAAATCATCTTTGCCAATTGCTGCCAATAAATCAAGTAAGATGAAGAATGAGAATTAACCATTGGCTTTAGAAGCATGGAGGTCTTCGTTGGTCCTGAAACAGACAAGAGCTATTTCAGTATCTTTGTGGATTCCAGAAGACAGGAGTCAGCAGAAACAATATCTTAAAATGTGAACAGCTATCTTGAAAATTTTGCTCTAACTGGTACAGAAAAGAGAAGAAATGGGAGGGGATGAGAAGTGAAGGAAAACCAATTTTTAAAGATGAAAACTATAATAAAATTGAACTGATCATGTATGGAGTAGAAACTGTCCATTTAGAGGGGGAGATAGAAGACTTTCTGGAGCAAGACCCTTGAGTAGAAAAGAGGTCCTGGAATCTAGTAAACATGTGAAGGGACTGGATTTGAACAGAACTACAAAAATATCACCCATTGGAGGAAAGGCAGAGACAAAAATGCAGGTGAGTTGAGGGTCTCTGTGAAAGAAAGTTTTTAAATTGCTTTTATTTTTCGGTGTAGTAGCAAGCATGGCAATTTGTTGAGTACTGGGAAAGAGAGATGTTAGAGATTAAGGAGATTGGAGATTGAGGTGAAGATGTGGAATAGTAACCTGGACAGTAAATAGATGAAGAAAATGTGACAATAATACACATAAAAGAAAACTCAAAGCATAAATAAATTCAGAGTCCAAATTAGGGAATATTTATCATCCATTTTTCTTCTCATTTCAAGTTTAACAGTTGTATTTTTAATAGAAGTATATTGGCTTCTCCATTTACTTGTTCAAGGAATAAAATAAAAACTATATATTCAAATGAATTTAGGATAGTGATCAGTGGCAGAATGACAGGAAAACTGCAAAATGGGACTTTAGAAAAATATAAAGAATAAAAAAAATATGGATTTAAGAATGTCATAAGGAACCAAAAGAGGAACTACAGATAGAGACACTTGAGATGAGCAAAAGATGCAAAAGTAAACAACAGATAAAAAAAGAAAAAAGTAAACAACGGATAGCTGACACATGGTATCTTCGAAATTTAATATGAAACATTGGTATACTAAATAAGTCAGACCATAACAGAGAAAGCAAGTCATTTATTTCCACCTACACTTCTCATACTAAGACCATATGGATTGTTTTTTAATCCAAATAAGTAAATTTAAGATACTTAATATCGAATTCACTCTTTCAGTAATATACTGATTCTTCAGACATCCCTCCTTGTGGGATAGATATTCAGTAAAGATATTTTGAAGGAAATGTGAATCAAACATATTTCTCAAGATTCTTCCAGGTTTATACATATTCTAGGCTAGATTATTATAAAATAATACACATGGTCCATAATACTCTGGCCCCAGCAGAGTTGTTTTTATGAGGTATAAATCAATACTAGAGTCTTGACTTTTTTGAGGCATGATGTACAAAATATTAATGGTTGCAACATTTGTAGTTTTAAATATTTCCTAACATGGCTATCAAGGATATCTCATTACACTGCTTGACATTTAAGGACTGCCTCTCAGGAGCTATAGTAGGAGGGCTATTTCTAGGAATCAGCCAAAAGGTCAGTTACTAAGAAGACAATCTAAAAATATCATACCCAGGGGAACACAAGCTATAAAGCAAATAATGAACAGAGTTCAAGAGATGGACATTTAGGTCAACACAAATGCCAAACCTAAAGATCTGTAGCAGAACTTAGCCTGACTGATAAATGGAGAGGGCAGCATGGAAAAAAGACGATGGATTGATGGGCTGGTGATAAACAAGTGATGACTTCGGATGAAAGTCATGGTTCTATCTTCTGTCCCTTGACCACCAATCCAGTGTGACTTACCTATGCCCATCAGAGAGATGAGACCCAGATACTTTAAGGATAAGCATTTTGAAGATGACCTTCTCTTGTTCAGATTGTCATATTAAGTTGATACAAAAACTTGGGGTTTATAATAGGTTAATCCTTAAGCCTTTAATTGTAAATATTGTTATATTGAACTACCCTACTATCCAGTGGTGTAAGTCTGCAACCTGCTATTCATTCCTGCTCTATCTTGAGCTTCTAATATTATATAACCAAGAGCCCTTAGAAATTCATATCTAACAAAAACTTAAGGGGAGCGATTGATATATGTGACCCTATTATTACATATTTTCTTCTGTTATTACCTTGGCAAAATATATGAGGTCCTTGCTATTCTCCAGACCACGGATGTTGGGGATATAAAGCAGCAAAAGATAAGCAGAGTCCAAGAGTAGGCAAATCACCTTTCCTGTCTAAAATGTCAGAAGCAAGTTTGTAGTTATTTGCCTTGAAATCTCAGGTATATTACTTAAGGTTGTCTCAGTATAAGTAGTTTATTCCTTTATTTCCCTTATGAAGAAAATCAAGGCATATTCCACAAAATCTGCAAAGTTCATCCTCCTGTTCTACTTCCCCACACATAGTCAGTAGTTTCCCACTTAAAAGATTAAAGTGATCGTGCTTCAAGCACTTAGCAGTCAGAAATTGTCACAATAGGCTATCTTGTTCATGTAGCTTCCTCCAAAGTTAAAATCCATTATATTTGGAATGCCCTTTTAATTTTTTGAGATGGTAAGTGAATAGGTTACAGAGTTCCATAAACTAGAGCCATGGTTGGGCTTGGATAATCCTTTGCTTTGAGGACAGTAGTAGGATGGTGTCATGAATTGTTTTATCATGAACTGCTCCAGATAGCAAGTAGCACAGAATTATCTGATGTACACAAAATTGGAGCAAACAAACCTGTCAAACTATATATATTCCCTTGCAGCAGCATTAGGACCCTTCCAGAGTAATGTAGGGGGAACCATCAAAATAGTTGGCTAAATGCAATGATATCTGCTGGTCCTACTGAAATGAACATTTCCAGGCAGAGAAATGAGGTTTACATTTTTAGGGCAGTTTTAACCAGATATTGCTCATCTAAGCAGCAACATGTTTAATGCAAGGAAAATCCCCTTGTCTGTGAATTATAAGACTGAAACTTAATCTGATTGGTATCTTTGCCCCCACTTAATGCTAACATACACGAGTACCCTGGTCCTCACACTGTGCCAGCCAGATTCAGGAGCATTAGGCAGTTTTGACGTGACTCCATTGCTTTGTCCCAAGAATTCAGCTGACTTGGTTTAAGATGTCACACAGGTAAACAAATGCTGTGGAAAGGAAATTTCTGTTTGGAGGCACTCATGAACACTTCCTCAGAGTTATGCTTTGGAGAATTTCCAAGAGATGATTTTCTTGTTCACCAATTGTCTATTCTGCTACTTTTTCTTAGTTCAGTCCCTTGCACTATACTTATCCTCTGTATATTGTCACTGCCACTCCCTTTAAAAATTTTAAACTTATTCTCCACCCCAAATTATTTTCCTTAGCTTGCCAGTAAGTGTTTTTAACCAGAAAATGCTGAAATACACTAGAGATAGGGAAAGCAAAATAAAGAAAGTTTGGTACCTGTTATCTTTGACCCTACTAATAGGTGTTTTATATGTCAGAGACAGAAGAAAATTCTTTTCACAAACTCTGGGAAATTAATTTGAAATGTAGGTTCATTGTATGATCCTCCTCCCTTGTGAGGACCCCTGTCCTTTCTCTTGAGAAATAGTATCTCAATTGTTTTAGTATCTATTAGAGTAAGTTCCTCCCTTAATAGTCATCCTTTTGTAAAATACTTTAATCTATTGTTTCTTACAAATAAAACTTTTTTATCTGACACACCTTCTAAAAGCAACACTTCAAGACTATATGGTTTTCATTGAATTAATTAATTAATTTTATTATTTTTATTTGAGTATAGTTGACACATAATGTTATATTAGTTTCAGGTGTGCAACATAGTGATTCAACATTCTATACATTATACTGTGCTCACCACAAGTATGTCTACTATCTATCACCATACAATGCTGTTATAATATCATTGACTATATTCTCTATGCTGTATCTTTTTATCCCCATGATTTATTTATTCCATAACAGAAAGTTGGTAATTCTCACTACCCTTCACTGAATTTAAATTTGTAAACTAATTTGCAAAAGAAAGACATCTTAAAAATCTCTTATCCAGAATTCTTCAGCCTGTTGTGTTTCAAACACATTCCACATTCTGGAAAATTAATACAGGACCCATACTATAAACATAAATGTGAAAAATCTGAAAACGTATGAAGAAATAGGATATAATACTGCATAATATTTTTTCATAATTACATTGTCACATTACTTGAACTCTTATCAGTTCTAATGGTATTTTAGATGATTATTATTATTAGTTTGTGGAAACATTTACTTTTTTTGAAATTTTGCTTCATATTTCTACTCCAATATTTATTGCCATTATATGTACATCTCAAACATTGTTATAAAATAATAAAAGCAGCAATCTATGTTTTCTTTATCTTTTTTTAAATCTATGTTTCCTTTACTCTAACTTCAATCAAAATACATATAAATATACATGAATTAGAGGAACCTGGAAGCTCAGTTGGTTAAGCATCTGCCTTCGGTTTGGGGCATCATCCCAGGGTCCTGGGATTAAGCCCTCGTCGGGCTTCTGCTCAGTTGGGAAACTGCTTCCCTTCTACTGCTCTCCCTGCTTGTGCTCTCTCTTTATCTCTCCCTCTCTGTCAAATAAATAATTAAAATATTTTTAAAAAATAATACATGCATTATATGTATATACATGAATTCATATATATAGCATGCATATGAATTATGTATGTAGATCTAGGGGTGTGTGTGTGTGCATGTGTGTGCATGCGCTTTAAACTAATAAAGCTAATCACTATAAAGGAGGAATTTGTAAGATGTTTTTGTACATTAAGAATTGTTGATTAAACTGAAATGACATTTTGACTTATTTTGAAATGCTCAATTAGTTATTTCCTTTGACCTCATGGAGTGATCAAATACTTTTTTTTATTTTACTATATTAAATCATCTTAAAATGTTTTAAAACATTTTATCACAGTATCTTTTCTTTATATAATATTTTTGATTTATTAATCTTTTTGCACTCATAAGTAGATATTTTTGGCGAATTATTTGAATTATTTGCCATAATTTTGTTTCTAGTACATATGAGCACATAAGACAAAGTGTAAAGATGTCTTTCTTTTTTATCTTTTGGCATTTATTCAAAAAGGGATTTTTTTCTATGTGTAAAATAACTCAACAATGTTATCATGTGATCTGTAACTTTTGGGGGCATAATTCTGTAATTCATTTACCAACATCTTCCTTGCTTTTTGTGTGTCCAGGTTCTTCTCTTTCCTTGAATACATCTGTGACATGTATATATTCCCAAGATGTATCAGTTGTGAGATTTTTAATGTATATTCATAAAACTGTACAAACATAACTATAACTTCTAATGTTTTGTCTGTGGTTATTTTAAATTTAAATACTTTTGGGATAGCTGGGTGGCTCAGTCAGTTAAGCATCTACGTTCAGGTTAGGTCATGATCCCAGGGTTCCGGGATCGAGCGTCACGTCAGGCTCCTTACTCACTGAGGAACTCTGCCTGCCACTACCCCTGCTTGTGCTTTCTTTTCTCTCTTTCTTTCTGACAAATAAAGTCTTTAAAAAGATTAAATAATTTTAATAAGCTTTGAATTCAATAAATATGTTTAAATCATTTTATAAGGTTTTTATGCATAAATAATTATATATATATATAAATATATAAGATACGATATATATTATCTAGCTGTATAATTCCATATTTGAATACAACCTTATTATATATGCCTGTATTTATATAAAGCCATGAGGCAAAGAACTTTGAAATATACTCAGACCTCACTTAACATGTTGGCTTTGTACAATAAAAAGTATTTATTCAGTAGTGATGTAATATTATTGTATAGAATACTGATCTCACAGATATATCCAGATAAAATAAAAGTTTCTGGAACTTTATATCACCTAAGAATGTTTTCCAGGAGGTGACTATATCATCTTTTAGAAATATGTGAATTGTGTGTTGGGTAATGAATAACCAAGGCTTTATACATTTGCTATAAATGATCTTCCCAAAGATAATTACTTTAATCCAAAGGGCAATATTTTGTTAAATTCATTTGTCACAGCAAATCTATAATATTGAATGGCAACACCTGGGATAAGCTTAAAAATATTCACAAATCAATCTCTAACCATGAAGCCAACATAATGGGTTCATGATAAATCCCAGTTAAATACTACTAGGAATTACTTAAGAACCACGTCTCTAATACAGAGAATTTGTTCATTCAGAACAGAGTCATTTTGAAAATTACACCCTACTAAATTCTGCCCACATGAGTATATCACTAACAATCACGGAGTTAATTTTACCTGAATTTTAGGTTACTCATTGGAAACTAAAAATGTGAATTTTTAATCTTAACATCTTTATGTGATTTTATGACATTGTTTGTATTTCTACATAACTACCAAACTGAAGTTTTATATAGTGCCATCTGGACCTAAAGATGATAAAATAAATATAACAAAATAGAAGACAGAGGACATGTTAATTCTGAGAGAAGACTAGTAAATTCAAAATTTGTCCTTATAATCTGTCACCATAGAGTTTCCTCCATTTCTTAGTTCTGTGGAATTTTCAGTGGTTGGAAGTCCTGTCTCCTTCAACAGAAGGTTGATTATAATAAAAAATAAATTTAATTTTAGAATATATACACTAAATTATACTAGTATGCACCAGACATAGGCATTTTTAAAAAATTTTCTATAACTTTATTTTCATCAGTTGCAATGTTGCTGTGATTTCATAGTGTCAAAAGTGGTATAGATGGAAAGTGCTATATTGGAAAATAAGAAACTCAATAAATAAGGTATGATTACTCGTAGGTTCTCAGGATAGCTAAAGTATTTCTTTCTTAGTCTCCTCATTAGTAAATCATTACAAATAATAGAGAATCATTAAGAACCTTTTCTTCTAAATCATAAATGTTGAAGAGTCTTTGAACTATAAACTGTTATCTTCAAAAATGAAATGACTCCCATTAATTTTCATAGCTCTTGCTATTTAAAATGGCAGTTTATGGATACAAATAAGTAAAGGAAATATCCATGATTCTCCAATGGAGAATTAGTAGATTATTTGTAAAAATGAAATGAGATATTTGGTTATAGTTCCATGCTTCATCACTCAACTTAATATCAAAGTAAAATTCAAGTGAGTACAAAACTTTAAGGTAATTAAAAATAGCCAGAAAGTTATTAGAAAATGCTAAACAACATTTGTAAGAGAAAGCTGTTATTTAGAGCTTATTTTATGCTAGGTAAGAGCCAAGTCAAAAAAATTCAGAATCGTTTGGGGTGCTAAAGATTATATTGGTAGCCTGACATGAGTTTCACATGGGCAATGGGTAGATTTTATAGGGCTTTATCCTATAAAAGTTGACCAGTGCACAAATCAGGGCTTTCTTGCAGAAAACTGATTATTGAACATTTACTAGCATACTGCTATGTATATGTAATGCTTACAATAAGTCTAATAACTAATCTGTTGGGTGCTACAGTAAGGAAACTTAAATATAAAAATGGGAAGTGAGTTGATATGTGCCTGGAAGACAAATTTCTGAAAATTAAACCCCCAAATGAAAGCACAAATGGGGTATTGGTATATCATATTACATTAAAAAAATGACAGATAAAAATTTTTATTAAATACTAAAGAAGTTTTTTATTAAATACTAAAGAAGAAGAATTTTGTTAAATACTAAAGAAGAAATATGCAAGATAAAAATATAGGAAACATAACATTCACTGAATGTATAAGATCTTACTTTTTTCTTAAGCTGGCAAAAAATACACAATCCAAATATCCTAGATGGCAACAAGTGTATACAGAAAATACATTATGCATATACACCATTGGTAAAACTTAGAATATTATATATAGTAAGCACATATTGTGTAAAACAAGAGGGGAGCTAATATATATTCATCTTCTTTTATTCACATGAGACTTTTGGAAGGATATACAAGAAGCTAGTAGCAGTGATAACTTCCTTTCAAGGGATATTATGGGAAGCAGTAAGGTAAGGAGCAGTAGTGAGAGACAGAATATTCATTTTATCTGATTTTATAATTTTACTCTTAAACCATATGAATCCATTTTCTAGTCAAATATTAAATAAATTTTATGTTAAAATAAATATAATTACATGATGTATAGTGTAAATTGTATTATAAATGCAGATATACAGACACAATGAAAAGTCAACAAATATCTTTAACATTTATTTTTGGTTGCTTTTAATTTCATATTTACCTTCTTATATTTTCCAAATATTCTCAAGGATCAACTTTGATAATCAAAGCACAATATATATTGTGGATGTAGGATGGTTATAGACTGGAGGGTTAAAAACTCCTTTGAAAGAGGAATTAGTAGAATATAACATTTTCACTATTTTATGAAATCTAATGGGGGGAAAGCTACATAACATGTGGAAAATTTTTTCTCACTTAAGAAAATTGAGTGCACAGGATCTCCTTCATTGAAAATATTGGCCACAGCTGCTTCGATACCAAAACCATCCATGGTTCCATGGTTTTGTGTATGCAAAGAATTATCTAAGGGGCTCATTACCACATGTATACCTGAACTCCATTCCCTACAGATATTCCTTCAATTGCATGGGACTTAAGATTGGACATGGTCACAGATACCCAGGTGACATTTTAACACTGACTTGGAATCCAGCAAGTCTAGAGTGTATGTAAGCACTGTCAGGATTTAAATACTGCCAATGATTAGCATGATGGTGGTCGTGTTCATCTTCATATAGTAAGTGGTTCACATTTCTCAGCTTACAAATTGTGATATTTTTCTTTTTAAGTGGTACCAGGTGCTTTGTGACTAGTGAAAACAGTTAAATGGAAAAAATATTTAACAATGTCCTCAAAAGTGAAGTATTCTCTACAGCCTGGAAGGTTTTGAGTGTCAGACTGAAACAGAAGCTACGTGTGCCCTATCAAGACCTGTGAACTGACTTTTCTGTGATTTCACCTTAATTATATAATCGGAAGAAAATAATATATTTCAATGAAAAATATCCATGTTAAAACCCCAAGCAATAAATACAGGTGCACAAGTATAGTTTAAATTAGATCTTTCATGAAACAAATGAAAAATTGTCTTGACTTCAGAATGGTTGTCAGACTATGTTCTGCTTAAAAAAAAAAAAAATCACAGCTTAGGTAAGTGTTCTATTCTGGATAAAAACATTATGATGCCTGGAGGGATATTTTTCTTTCATAACTTTCTTTCATAAGACAGTAAACAGAAAGGGTAAAAAAAGTAAGAATCGCTGCTAAAGCCACAGAAAGAAGCTAAGAAATCTGCGACACTTTGGGAAATACTCTGGAGAAAAGCTTTGTGGCTGGGGAACCAATTATGAACTAGAACAAAGGAATTGTTCCACACAGTAGCCACTAACAAAACTGTCACCCAGAAACAGAGATCCAGGAAATAGATTATCCATGAGAAAATGACACAAAGCTTCAAAACTGTATGGAATATATCTGACAGTCAGAGAAAAGAAAATGAAAGCAAAAGGCAGAGAGACTGACCATAAAATTTCATCCAGCAAATAATAAATTATAAATGCTGTTAATATGATGTAATATAGCAAAGGAGACTGTTAAGAACATCAGAAGATACTATTAATAGCACCATTTTTTAGAAGATAAACACCTTTTTTTTTGTACTTTTGTTGCAGAGATATTCTATGAGTGGGCAAGAGCATGAGTATAGCAATCCTCAAGTCCAAGCAGATCTGTTTTTTTTCTGTAACTCTTTCCTTACCTCCCTGACACCACCACTATATACTATTTGAAAATTTGAAACAAGTACTAAACATTGTTTCATTCATCTCACCTGTGTGTGTCTCTGTTTGTGTATAAATAAATGAACAAATAAATATATAAATATATTACTATTTATATGTGTGTGGTTAAGACTGGTTTGTTTCATTTTGCTTTATTTTTTTAGACCTTGCTTTTTAAATTGTTTGTGTAGTTTTGTTTTATATCATATAAAAATATTTTTTTATGTTTCCAAAGTTAAGTCTACAAAATAAACTATATCCTGAGAATATCATCTTTTCTGTCTCCCCAGGAATATTCTGCTGAAATGCAGTTCCCGTTTCCTGGATTGGAGAACGACAGGTATGTGATATTTTAATTTTTGTGATGTCTGATGTAGATAGTTGGAAATGATGACCTAAACTCTGTATTTCATATATATTTTTCTCTAAATACTAAATTTGTAATAAACGGTAGAAAATTTCTTTCAAGTGCTTATTATATGCCATTACCTCTGCAACATTATTACCTATTTCAATCTTGATAATAGCGCAGTGATACAATAATTATATTTTTTGTGAACAAGAAATCCAGGAATTAAGGATGACGATTTTCTAAGATACTAGCAAAATATTAGATTTGGAATTTGAAGTCAGTGCTATCTGACCAGGAAACTTAGGAAGAGCTGCCTACTCTTTGCCTGATTGCATTGAGAAACCTATGCGGCACACAGAAAACGTATATTGAAGCAAAATCTTTAGGTAAGAGAGAACGTAAGGGAATTTCTGTTACCAAATTATTACAACAGAATTAAGTCATATTTTTAAGGGAAAATCAACGAAATTGTCAACTGTGTATGTAGCAGCAGCCAAAAAAGTGGGAAATTTGAAAAGGAAAAGAAATCTCAGTGAGGCAATGTGCAAGGAGCAACATAGGTACTCCTTGTAAGGTACAGCGTGAAAGGTACAACAGAGGAGCAAAGGTATAAGGTTTCAAAAAATGCATCCGTGTTATTTTTTCATTGCCACATTAAGAAGAGGGAACTCGGGGCACCTGAGTGGCTCAGTTGGTTAAGCCACTGCCTTCAGCTCAGGTCATGATTCCGGAGTCCCAGGATCCAGAACCAAATCGGGCTCCCAGCTCCACGGGGAGTCAGCTTCTCCCTCTGACCTTCTCCCCTCTCGTGCTGTCTCTCACTCACTCTTTCTCTCTTAATAAATAAAAGAAATTGCTAAGGCGGGGCAAATGCCTTTGGCTAAAAAAAAAAGAAGAAGAAGAGGGAACTCTGTTTTAAGACAGTGTGCTTGGCATATGTTGAAATAGTCTCATTTTCCTTCAAATGCGGTAGTAACAAAAAATATTAGAAATATTTTGCCATATTTTGTCTTCTTTAGATACTTCAGTCAGTTAGGTGTTTGGCCACAGTAACCTCTATTAGTTTTCAATGAATTATTCAAAATTCTTTGTCTTTTTTCATTCACCTGCAATTCCTTTCTACATACACGATCATGTTTTTAATAGTAATTATTCTCCTTTCTGCTACTTAACAATATTTTACATTTATTCTATCTTTGAGTGTTTGCTAGATCCTTCTTGGTCTGTCTTACATTTTTTTCTTTGAATTTCCACTTATTAGAGTATTAGTTTTGTTTTGTTTTGTTTTTGTAGCTTAAATATGTGCAAAATAGTCCTTTCCTATTTAAAAAAAAAAGTGTTGAATATAGAGGCATTGGTCCCACACTGATTAATTTCTAATAATGATTGTTCTGTTTTTAGGTTCACTATATAAGCCAGTTATTTAATATAAAGTACAGGGTCGTGAATGGTTAGGGGTAAGTGAGGGAACTACAGCTTAAAATTTGGTATAGTATCCTAGGTTACTTTTTCTCACTCTGTACTCTCAGTGGTCTGGATTTCCCACTCCTGATTGGTCAGAAGACTTTGATAACTTTGCGTGAAGCCATGTGGACTATAAATTGTTCATGTTATAATAACGCTCATATGCTTTCTCCTGCCTTATCCGCATCCACTAATGTAATTGCTTCCCTACAGCTCTCCACAAATTGTTCTTTTAAGAAAGGAAGATGCACCTCTAGGGTCTCATTCACCATGACTTCTCAAACTCTCCACCATTGTTAACAAATGCAGGCATGTTTTCTTGTTTTTATTTATTTTTATTTCTTTGCTTAACCAATGGGGTTACACATGTCTTCGTCTTTTTATGATATTTATATTTTCTGTTTTTGGAAACAATCATTAGTTTTCTTAATCCCTTATGTTATCAATATCTATGTGATTATAAATGTCTTCCCATACCTGGTATATCATTCTGCCATAAACATTATGTATTATCTCCAATTTATCATTTGCCTTTTAATTTTTGTGGTCTTCTATTTTATTATATATACGCATGAGAAGTTTTCTCAATCACATCTGGCAATGTATTAGTTTTCTGTCATCATTATGCTTAGGAAAGAGATTTTTCACTTTGAAATGTGAAAATTGTTAACTATATTTAATTGTACTTATTTTTATATGTATAGGTTTGAAGTAGATATTATTTCAGATCTGTGGCAAAATGTATCCACTATCTACACAGTCCCCTAATTTGTTTCAAATATCACTGCATTGGAGAGCTCTTTTACAAAAATCATTGCCTGAAAGTGGATTTGTTTCCAAATATCAATACAGCATTTTCTTTCTATTTTTCACCTTGTATTTTTGGTATGCTCACAAAAAAAGAAAGAGACCAAGTTCTCACTGTATATCTATGTCTATCAGTAACAAGTTATGCCTTCATAAAATAAAATTGGAAGAATTTCCTTTTGAATTATCCTTTGAGAAGTTTTAGTCTTTGGTTTACCTTGTTAGGATGGAAAGTTCTATCTCCTTTCTTAGACCACATCTCCAGAAAAGGTAGTTTGTATGCAAGGGATAAAGTGGTGGGACAGAATATTCATCACTCCCAGCATGTTGGGTTTATTCTGTTTTGTTTTCTGTTACTATGAAACAAACACCATAAAATTCTGTGGTTTAACACAAGTTATTATATTCTGAAATTCTGTGTTCAGCAATCTGGGTAATCTTCTGTTAATCTTGCTGGGATTAGTTGTGTGGCTGAATTCCTCTGCTAGGACTGCAGGGTTCAATCTGGCCAAATCCACGTGGTTTGCAGTTAATACAAGCTGTCAGCTGGGCACCTTGATTCTAAGTAGATATACATTTATGGTCCCAATGGCTTCTGATCCTCTAATAGGCTAAACCAGAGTTTCACAACGTGATACTCTCAGAAGATGAGAGTGGAAACTAGATGGCATCTTATGATTTAGGCTTTAGGAATCACATGTTGTTTCTATTACATCCTATTGATCCAAGTAATTTACAAGTAAAGTTCAAAGTGAAAGGGGTTGCTAAGGTCTGAATGTTTGTGCACCCCACCCCAGCCAAATTTGTATGTGTAATCTTAATTCCCAAAATTAATGATATTAGTAAATGGGGACTTTGGTGCTTAAGTCATGAGACAGGAGCTCTTATGAATGGTATCAGTGCCTTGTAAAGGAGGCCTCAGAGACATCCCTAGACATTTCCACTATGTAAGGACACAGGGAGAAACACTGGCTATGAGCCAGGAAGAGGTTCTTCATCCAACCTTGCTGGATCTGTGTGATCTTGGACATCCAGCCTCCAGAACTATAAGAAATACATTTATATTGCTTATAGACTAACAAGTCTGTGATATTTTGTCATAGCAGTCTGAATGGACTAGTTGGGATAGATAAACCTCACCTTTTGATGGAAACAATGGAATGTCACAGTGAAAGAGGCATGGATCTAGAGAGGCATGATATTAGAGGTCATTAATGTATCATCAGGCAAAATTAGAAAATTTCTTAACAAGCTTAGTCATCATAACACAAAATTACGACTTTTATATTGTATCAATTTTTCTGGATTTAATAATCCTCTTATTCTGACAAAAGACGCTGGGTTTATGGTTTTAATTTTCAGAAATACTTCAAAGATGAAATCATCCCATATTGTCAATGAGAAAGGGACTAGGGGTGAACAGTAAATCACTCTATGTCACTCTAAGTCAGTACTCTGACAAAATTAGATTAATACTGCAACCATTTACTAAATGATTATTTAGTGCCAGGTTCTCAGGTAAGCACTTAAAATAATTATCTCTTTTAAAATTCACAGTATCCCTATGAGGTCTATGTTATTACCCTCCGCTTGCAGTTGAGAAGTATCAGACCTGGAAATTTGTATAGCATTTACTGGTGATGATTTCACAGTAAATGGAGGAACTCTACTTCAAACTCAGGTGCCTGTGATTGCAAAGGCTATACTGTTAACAACTTTGCT
The DNA here is from genome assembly GCA_004023965.1 of Spilogale gracilis. Lineage (NCBI taxonomy): Eukaryota > Metazoa > Chordata > Mammalia > Carnivora > Mephitidae > Spilogale > Spilogale gracilis. Next base: position 3,429 of record PITA01028814.1, on the reverse strand, counting down.
GTAGTCACCAAGTATCTTAATATATATATATAAGCTTTAATGATGAGTTAGTTTGTATTTCACCTAAGAAGAATAACCTGTTAAAAAAAATTCAGAAATGTTTTAACTGAAAAATCATTCAATAAAACGTGGCCTACAAGTAGTAAAATGAAACAAAATGCTACACTAATCAAATGAAGTTCATACTCTTATAAGTGTAGACAGGCTGCTTAGGGGAACAAAAGAATATTTAGAAGTAGATTCTTCCAAATGTATGAAATCCATATATAATTAAGGTAAGTTTTGGAAGAGTAGAGAAAGATATATTTATTTGATAGTGTTGAATAGTTTTTATAAGCACAATTTTTAAGTATTTAAAAAACACAACTTGTATTCATATATGAGATATGTCAATATTAATTTTGAATAGATTTACATATGAAATATACCAACATTCATTTTAAGTAGATTTACATTTTGAATAAGAAGAAAATATAGGAATTACTTTTAGGTTTCAGGATGGAGAAAACCTTTCTAGGAATAAAATTGATTGAGGACTGCCTGAGTAGCTCAGTCAGTTAAGCATCTACCTTTGGCTCAGGTCATGTTCCTGGGGTCCTGGAAGTGAGCCCTGCACCAAGCCCCCCATCAGGCTCCCTGCTCAGTGGGGATCCTACTTCTCCCTCTCCCTCTGCTTCTCCCCCTGCTCATGCTCTCTCTCTCATATGAATAAATACAATCTTAAAGAAAAAGAAAGAAATATCACATACTATAGGGTCTGAATTCTAGAAAAGTGCTGCTTCATTCTCTTTTTTTGTGTATACTCATTTTTCATTTAAAAAAAAGAACAAAACTGATTGAAATTATTTCTACATAAAATGAAAAAAAAATAAGAATAGATTTTACACAAGTGGTTGTGTGAGGAAATGTGTTAGCTCATTAATAATCAGAAGAATACAAAATAAAATTAGGTCCCAAACTTAGATGTGAAAGAAGAGCAAGAGATGGAGAAACATCAATATTAGAAAAAGTTAGTGAGGGATTAAAATGGTATACTGTTCTTGAACACAATTTGGTAATATATACAATATCCTCAAATTAATTTTTCCTTTGGGCCAACCAGAAGAGAGCTTTCCCAAGGAAATTATTATTATTATAGACATTAAAAATTTGTATCTGAAAGTTATTATACTGTTATTTAAAAGGGAAAAGAAATATATAGCTTAGATGTCTCAAAAGTAAGTTTAGAGAAATAATAAATAAATGATTATTAGTCTAGATAAAGTACTACTGTTCATCTACTAAAATTCACATTGAAGAATATTTAGTTATGGAAAGCTGGTTGGTCCTAACTTGTAGCAAATCGACAACAAGAAAAATGCAGGGTATAAATCTTTGGAAGTAATTTTAATTTTATAAGCAAATAGATATTAATGTTAAATAAGATATGCATGTTATTGATAATTTTTATCTATTTTTTTAAGAGTGATTTTATTTATTTTTATTTTTTATAAGATTTTATTTGTTTATTTATTTATTTGGGAGAAGGAGAGGGAGCATGAGCAGGGTTGGGGATAGTGGAGGGGCAGACAGAGGTAGAAGCAGACTTCCTGCTGGGCAGGGAGCCTGACATGGGGCTTGATCTATAACTAAATGAGCCACATAGGCACCCCAGTGATTTTTATTTTCTCATTATAGTTTAACATTTTTTTCCTGTTCTGTATTTATCACATCTTATAATATACATATGCATGAGGATTACTGAAAATATTTAGCAACCAATATGGCATGGGGGCAGACCAACTAAATTAATAATACCACCAATAAGAGAGGATACTGCTCTAAACCAACACCGGTATTGCCATTCTCTGACTAATAAGCTCTGTGTGTACGTTAGACATTTCATAAATGAAAGAAAAAGCAAACAATGTTATCAAGTGAAACAGTGCAAACAAAGATACATGTGGGGTTGGGACTCATGAAAGGACAGTGTTTAATTTGATAAGAATAATGAAAAAATGTAAAAGATAGATACAAGAAGCAGAATATTAAAAATATCAAAAGAGGACAATTTGGAAGCCTAGTGTCAAAATCTGAAATAAGCTCTGGAGAGAAAGAGAGAAAAAAAAAGAAAAACAGAAAATAGTGGAAATGAATTGTAAAATAAATAAAAGGAGATTATTATCCTGAAAAGCAAGAAAAAAAATTCAACAAACATCAGAAAAAAAATAGAAGCCAAATAAGCAAACAAATAAAAGAAACTCTTCATTAAGAGTGGCACTCTTTCCATGAATAACAAAAATAGAGAAAAAAACATTTTTTATATTTAAAAAAAACTTATTTTGTACAGGAATTCTATACCTGATTAAATTATAAGAAAAGAAGAATATTTCATTCTTGCTATAAATGAGAATCCCCAGTTCTTTCTGAGAAAATAATCTGAGAATCTATTTTAATAAATAAGTATAAAAAACAATAAAGAAGAAGATGTGAGATATAAGTGGTGGGAGTAAATCAATGAAAAGAAATATCAGTGAGGCATCACCTGGTACTAATTTGAACAGTCATTTAGCTTAAAAAAATTCTGTCTTCAAGAAGAATGGATGGATTTCATGGAGTTTAAAAGTTGGGTTATATTAGGAATATCATAATGAGGACATACATATATTCTTTTAAAGGTCAAGAGAAGAAAAGAAAATGAGGGAAAGGAAGGAAATAAGGAGAATGGGAGGGAGGGAAGGATAATCTATCAGAAATTTCAGGAAAAAGGGAACTTATATAATAAAGCTGTGATAAAAATGTAAGGTCAACTGAAACGTGGCACAAATATAAGTAGTTTTTGAAATGTAAGACTAGAGGTTCAAGTGAACTCTGGAATAGATTGAAATTTTAATATTGTATCTGTGAAGAAGGAAATATCCTAGGAAACCAGATGCCTTTGTTCTGAAGAGTAGTTTTCATATTCATAATGAAATCAATGATGTTCATTGGTTTTCAGCTTTTACAATCAAAGGACCAAGAAAGCATGGACAATTTAAAATACCAGAAGGCAAGTGCAATTGGCCTTGAAAATATAAAGTTAAGGGTACAGCTAAAAGAACTAGAAGGTAGAAGAGCAGACATTAAAGAAAGACTTTTTTTTTTTTTTTTAGATTTTGTTTATTTGAGAGAGAAACATAGCTAGAGAGGGAACACAAGTGGTGGGAGTGTGTGAGAGAGAGAAACAGGCTTCCTGGGATCATGACCTGAGCCAAAGGCAGATGCTTAACGACTGAGCCACCCAGGCACCACAAAGAAAGAATTGATATTAAAATGTTCACTTTATGTTGTGGGAGTCAAAGCTAATGGAAACCGTTGATTCAAGCATATTATCTAAAGTTACATGTAAAAGCAGCAAAAGGGTTAAAATCAGTTGTACAAGAAATGATTTTCAGAAGGAATGAGTAGAAG